>ML298324.1:119052-142394 GCA_005239495.1 Nicotiana undulata | reverse complement strand
GGGTAGACTCGGGAAAGAACAAGGATTCCAGTTTTGTAAATTTTATCGAATTCCGAGACGTGGGCTTGGGGGTTGGGTTTTGACCAATTTCGGGATTTTTGAGTATTTTTGATAAATTTCGATCGGGTTTCATTCCTTAGCATATTATAATGATATAAATCTGATTGTTGGTAGATTTGGAGCACTCGGGGGCCGAATTTAGGNTGCCTAAATGGTCAATTCAGGCGGAGACTTGTACTGTGAAGGTTGCATTTACCTTGAACGTATTAGAAATCATGTTAAGTATAAATGTTAAGGCTTCACGCTGATATCTATCTGCGGTTATTTATTTTCATGTACTCAGTCCTGTTATAGCATATGTTTCATGCCCCAGTCTCAGAAGCTCCTAGTTTATTTCTATATTATCATTGTTTTGGGCTGATTGTTATATTTGAGAGCATTGTGAGTGAGGCTGGAAAGTATTGACTGAGTGAGGCCGAGAGCCTGGTATTAAGACAGTTATGAGATTAGACTGCACACCGCAGTGATACTTGAATCATGCCTTCGTTGGCTTGATATAGCGGTTGGGCTTATAGGAGCCCCTCCGGAGTCTTTACACCCCCAGTGAGCGCACAGATATTGAGGGATAGATTTTTCCTGGGCATGGATCTTGCCTGAAGCTATTGATATATATATCGAGGGATGGATCGCCCCTGGACATGGATCATATCCGAGTGATATGTTCTGGAGATGGATCTTCTCCGTGGGGCTGGACTGGCCTTTTTCCTCAGTACTCGGTGACTAAGTCACTTGGGTTTATGCATAATCCGGGATAGACCTTCCTTGGGCCTGAAGGCCAATTATAGTACTGAGTGGACTTCCTTGTGAGAGTAGGGATACTGTGCACATCTTATTTCTGATTCTTTATGATCATATGCTGGTACGTAGAGTTTACAGACATCATGTGGTGCATCTTTCTTATTTTTCTGCCATATTACTGTCATGTTCAAGATATATACTGTTGTTCATAAATATCGGAGGTTTAGTTCGTCACTACCTCTCAGCCCATAGTTTGGTTTCGTTACTACTGAGTTGGCGTACTCACGTTACCCCCTGCACCTTGTGTGCAGATCCAGGTACACCTGGACTTGGCTCTGGTCATTGAGTAGCGACAGTTTCCAACAGAGTTGTCGAGGTAGCAGCTGGCGTCCGTGATCTCGTCATCTCTTTCCTATTCTACATGTCGTTATTTATTTTTCAGACTATGTTAGTCATTTCTCTTTTAGTTACATTATGTATTAGTAGCTCATGACTGTGTGACACTGGATCTGGGATTGTAGAATTTGGGTTTTGGTTTCACAAATTGTGTTCAAATTCAGATTGATTATTATTATTATTGACTTTAGACTTGTTAAATGGTATTTTCTCTGCTAATCGGGTCTAGACTAGCTATAAATAGGTGGCTGGCCAGGTTCTACGACAGGCGCCATCACGACCCCGAAATTGGGCCGTGACATTTTTATTTCTTTAAATTAAATAAACATCTTTATGATGAAACTATATAACATTTTACAGATATTGTTTAAAACTTGATGTGTTCGATCACAAATACTGTTATGCTCTTGATCCTATAAAATACTTGCTAGTCTGTGATGTTAAAGAATATGTACAAGTAATCTCCCAAAAGATTATCATCTTTCAATTTTATTTTTAGTATACTAAATATAATAGGATGACAACTTGGATATTTGGCTTATAACAAGGACATATATAGCATTCGTGTTTTCTTGCTTCGTGTCAAAAACGAAAAAGAGCAAACAATAAAAATATTTTGGCCTGTCTTCCAAAATAATCGATCATCGAGCTCAATTGATGGATGATATTAGTTGTGAAGATCGCTTAACAAAAATGAAAGTTTTTGCAAGATTTGCGGAAATGAACATGTTGATCAACTAGATGAGATATTGATTGTTAAGTTTCTTGGTGAGAGCAAAACATTTATCGGTTTTGACTCTACATAAGATTATACCAACTACTACTAAAAAGAGTACTTAAATACTTAACACCAAATAACATTCCATCTCACAAAGTCGTTGTAAAGTTCATTATTTCTGTATGTATTAGTTTCATGTATGTATATAATAGATACAAAAATTCTTTCACCGCCACTATGTCAAAATTTATAATAGGTTAGGTTTTAACTCTCTAAATGCTTAAAGAGTTCCCATTCAACCAGGAACTATTGCAGATTTTAATTTATTTAAATTTTACTATATACCTTTGTTTTCTTCCACTCATCTATAGTTCATAGGCGGCTTTCCAGCCATGCTTCATGACCCCTTGGACGCGCCCCGTGGCGTCCTAGCAAGCCTCCCAAAGCCTAGCGCCACGGGCGACCCCGTGGTCTTGGCGCGCCAAATGACAAGCGCACATGTGCCTCTGTCGCCCCCACCGATTTCCCTTGCTAGCGCCCAGCCGCAAGCAACTGCCAACAGCGCCAAGCGCGCAGACAATGCCGCGCGCGCAGATCGTGATGCCTAAGGCAAATTTTCTGCCAACGGACCTGTTTCTACCTTTGTAGAAAACTAAGTCCTTTTCCTTGTAAATATAGAGTAGTTTTATTCCATGTACTTTCATTATGTTTCTCCAGCGTAATTTGGTCTAGTCATAGACCTTTGGTTTATTTTTTTAAAAGTATTATTAGGGGGGATCAAGCAATCAAAAACTTTCTAGCAAACAATTCTCTGTACTGGTGTCTCTCCCCTCGACACTACGTTGCCTTCTTTTGTAATAGCTTTCATTAATGCAATCAAGCTTTTATTCAATTCTCATTACTGTTCTCTCAATTGTTGGCATTTATTTTCCCGCACGGCACTGACAATCTCGTCTAGCGTGCGGAGGGGACCTCACTGGCGGACAACAACTGCCATGACATCGGTTGCTTAGCCTTACGTCGCCCTTCCAAAGAATCTCAGGAATGCATCGCGTAAAAGTTGGTATCAGAGCCTAGGTTCGACATCGGACGAGGGAACGCATTGCCATTACCACTATTTCTGACCATGGTGAATCACGGGGACCGCATTGCGGCCCTTGAGGAGACGGTTGACGGACTACGACCCATTGTGGATACGGTGCCGGAACTGAAAACCAGCCTAGTGCAAAGGTTGGATGACCTGGACCGCAGAATGGCCCAGGCCGAAGTTGACATAGGAAACATGAGTCGCGACTCTAAAAGAGACCGGCAAATGGCAGATATTGAAGCAGCCAAATTTTTTGATAAATTAGAGGGCCTCCAACAGGAGCACGCTGAGGATTTAGCCCACAGGGCACAAGAGGTAGACAGGATGACTGCCATGCAGCAAACTATCGATAACTTGACAAGCCAGCTCAACGTTGTCAATGCTGCTCTACAAGGCTTGCTTCGAGGTGGTGGAAATCAAATCGAGGGTGCTGTGAACCTCACCCCCTTGGAACAGAAGCTGAAAATTCCTAAGCCAAAGCCATACAATGGGGCTAGGAATGCTAAAGAAGTGGAAAATTTCATCTTCGACATCGAGCAGTATTTCGATGTCGTGGGAGGCCTAGAAGAAGCCAAGAAGGTATCAATTTCCACCATGTATCTTTAGGGTGATGCTAAGCTCTGGTGGCGAGTGAAGTACGAAGCCATCAGGTCCGGTGAAGATGCTCTGGAGACATGGGCGAAACTGAAGGCAGCCATATGCCTACAGTTCTTCCTCGAAAAATTTGAGTACGATGCGAGGAGGAAAATATGGGAGCTCCGCCAGACCAAATCAGTGCGGGACTACGTGCGAGAATTCTCCGCACTCATGCTGAACATCCACGACATGGGGGACAAAGACAAGCTCTTCACATTCCTGGAAGGGTTGAAACCTTATGCCCGTATGGAGCTGCAAAGACAAAGGGTAGATACTCTTCTCAAGGCAATCCAAGCAGCGGAATGCCTTGGGGACTACCAAATAGAGACTCGGAAGGATAGGCCGCACCCGCCTGTCCAAGAGGGTTACAAAGGAGGCCAGCCTACCAATGGTGGCCCTAACAGAAGTGGGGGAGACCGGAGCACATGCAAATCTAAGGCTCCCTCCTCAGGAAACAACAATGTTGCGTCAAACAACAAGGATCGGGGGAGAAAGCCACCCTCAGGGTGCCATCATTGTGGCGGGACACATTGGAATAATGAGTGCCCACATGCACAGATGAATGCCCATCAAGCTTATGATGATGGGACATATGATGAAGCAAATGATGATGAACAGACCGAACCAGTCGGCGACTTCAATGCCATTGTGGGTTCTGTTTCTGAGGCATTAGCGGGAACCAGTGATGGTATCTGCAAGAAGAAAGACCCCCGCCCAGTCGCCAAGAAGGGGGAAAAGAAGACGAATAAAGGGACTCCTCCTAAGAAAGAGAGGACCTTGATGTTCGTTGAACTGGGGTAAATGGCAAACCCATTCGGGCGATGATAGATACATGTGCTACTCACAACTACTTGGCCTCAACTCAGGTGGAGAGTCTTGGGATAGTTGTGGGAAAGGGTTGGGGTCATGTCAAGGTTATTAACTCACCTCCTCAGCCAGTGGGTGGAATAGCCAAAGAAGTACCGGTGAAGATGGGTCCTTATGAAGGAAAGTTCACATTGCGCATCGTGATCATAGATGACTTTGAGTTGATAGTTGGGCTGGAATTCTTGAGGCAGACCAACATCATGCCCATACCATAGGCAGACATGCTTCTGATGATGGGAGTAAACAAGTCCACGCTCTGCATTATTCTGTGCATATCCATGAAGATGGCCGTTGAGAACATCTCAGCCTTGCAACTGAAAAAGGGAGTCAAGAGACATGAACCTACATTTCTGGCTACCTTATGCATTGAAGAGGTAGAACGCTCATTGGGTTCACTTCCTACACCCGTAAATGAGCTACTACTAGAATTTGAAGATGTCATGCCACAGGAAATGCCGAAGCGACTTCCACCTAGGCGCACTGTGGACCATGAGATTGAGTTGGTGCCGGGTGCGAAGCCACCTGCCCGGGCGCCTTACAGAATATCAATACCCGAACTCACCGAGCTTCAGAGACAATTGACGGAAATGCTAGACACGGGGATCATTGTACCCTCTAAGTCCCCATATGGGTCCCCTGTGCTTTTCCAAAAGAAACATGATAGTAGTCTACGCCTCTGCGTCGATTATCGGGCGTTGAACAAAATTACTGTGAAGAACAAGTATCCTATTAAGCTCATGGCAGACTTGTTCGACACATTGGGGAGTGCAACGGTGTTCACAAAAATTGACCTGAAGACAGGGTATTGGAAAGTCCGGATTGCTGAGGGCGATGAACACAAGACGACCTGTGTGACAAGATATGGGTCGTTCGACTTCCTAGTTATGCCGTTCGGCTTGACTAATGCCCCAACCACATTTTTCACCCTGATGAACCAGGTCTTCCAATAGTACATTGATGAATTTGTGGTGGTCTATTTGGATGACATTGTGATTTATAGCCAAACACTAGAAGAACGCTTGGAGCACTTGCGGAAGGTCCTAGCCCGATTGCGGGAGCATGAATTATACGCAAAGCTATCCAAGTGCTCCTTTGCTACAAAACAGATCGACTTCCTCGGGCATGTCATTGATGGACCAGCAAAAGATCCAAGCCATCACAGATTGGCCGCCACCCAAGGATATCCATGCCTTGAGGGCATTCCTTGGCCTATGCAATTTCTATCGATGATTTGTGAAGAACTACTCCCTCATCGCAGTACCATTAACTGGACTCCTCAAGAAGGTCACGCCTTGGGATTGGGGTCCTAGGCGAGCGGAGGCCTTCAATGAATTAAAAGCGGCTATGTCTAGTAGCCCTGCCTTGGCCCTTCCTGACGTGGCCAAGCCATTCGAGGTACAAACAGATGCTTTCGACTATGCTCTTGGCGGGGTCTTACTACAAGATGGGCATCCCGTAGCATACAAGAGCCGGAAGCTGAAGGATGCAGAGCGGCGCTATGCCGCCCACGAGAAAGAATTATTGGCTGTAGTTCATTGCTTACGCCTTTGGAGACATTATCTGCTGGGATCACCGTTCGTGGTCAAGACAGACAACACAGTTGTTAGTCATTTCATGACCCAGCCGAAGTTGAATGGCTGACATGCCCGATGGTAGGAACTCCTAGCGGAATTTAACTTCAACCTAGAGTACCGAAGTGGGAAGTCTAATCATGTGGCTGATGCGCTTAGTCGCAAAGTGGACCTAGCATCGGTGTGCCTACTCTCCACCCTAAGGGGGAGCGAAGTAGCCACCACTATTAAAGACCAGATACATGATCTACTCATCAAGGATCCCGATGCACAACATTTGGTTGATCTAGTAAGACAGGGCAAGACTCGCCAGTTCTATATGGAGGATGGCTTCCTGAAGGTAAAAGGGAACTGACTTTATGTTCCAAAGGGAGGAGATCTGATCTTGGCGGAATGTCATGGCACTCTGTGGGTCGGCCATCCCGGCGAAGAACACACCATGGCATTGCTTCGCCGTGCATATTATTGGACCCAAATGGCCGACGATGTCGCACAATATGTGACGACTTGTCTAGTATGTCAGAAGGACAAGTCCGACCGCTTAACACAATCAGTACTCTTGGAACCTCTAGCTGTTACAAAGAGACCTTGGGAAAGCGTGTCTCTGGATTTCATCACCGGATTGCCCAAGATCGGAGATCTCACAACTATCTTGATTGTGGTGGATCGATTTTCAAAGTATGCCACCTTCATTGCACCACCTCAATATAGATCAACAGAAGATACAACTCGACTCTTCTTCTCTCATGTCGTCAAATATTGGGGCCTGCCCAAAGACATTGTTAGTGATCGCGATTCACGCTTCACTAGCAACTTTTGGACCCAACTATTTAAGTGCATCGAGTCAAAATTGAGTCACAACTCAAGTTTTCATCCACAATCTGATGGCCAGACGGAGCGGTTAATTGGTATGTTGGAGGAATATCTCCGCCATTTTGTTACCGGTTTGCAGAAGAATTGGGTGAAGCTTCTGGATGTTGCCCAACTGTGTTTCAATTCACAAAAGAGCTTCAGTACAAACAAAAGTGCTTTTGAAATTGTTACCGGACAACAACCGCTACTCCCACACCCAGTGAATGCTCCAAATATGGGAAAATCTCCTCGTGCTGCTAGCTTCTCAAAAGAATGAAAGTGGAATATGGAGATAGTGCGGAGCTATCTTGTCAAAGCCCAAAAGCGAATGAAGAGGCATGTTGATCAGAATCGCTTTGTTGAATATCAAGTAGGAGACAAAGTGATGGTCAAAATCCCAAAGCGGTACTTATTTACAGGGGTCCATGACCCTCGCCTGTTGCAAAAATATATTGGACATTTGTCCATTGAAAGGCGCATTGGGAAAGTTGCATACCGTGTGGATATCCCAGCTTGGTGGAAAATCCATCTCGTCTTCCATGTTAGTCTACTGAAACCTTTTCGGGAAGACACGGAGGACCCTTCACGGAGCCAACTCACAATACCCAATATTCGAGGCCCCGGTTCAACCGGAAAAAGGCGGGCTGAAGCTATTCTTGATGACCGAGTAATTCATGCCTCCAGGAAGGATCACCAAGAGTTCTTGGTAAAATGGCAAGGGTGTGATGCAGAGGAGAATACTTGGGAGAGGGGAACAAACCTCAAAGCCTACAAGAGCCTCATTGAAGATTATTTGGGGAGCAAGGCGCCGAGGACGTCGCCAACTCAGGTGGGGGAGAATGTCATGGGCGGCTTTCCAGCCATGCCCCATGACCCCTTGGACGCGCCCCGTGGCGTCCTAGCAAGCCTCCCAATGCCTAGCGCCACGGACGACCCCGTGGTCTTGGCCGCGCCAAGTGACAAGCGCGCATGTACCTCTGTCGCCCCACCGATTTCCCTCGCTAGCGCCCAGCCGCAAGCAGCTGCCAACAGCGCCGCGCGCGCAGATCGTGATGCCTGAGACAAAGTTGCTGCCAACGGACATGTTTCTACCTTTGTAGAAAACTAAGTCATTTTCCTTGTAAATATATAGTAGTTTTATTGCATGTACTTTCATTATGTTTCTCTAGCGTAATTTTGTCTAGTCATGGACCTTTTTTTTAAAGCATTATTAGGGGGGATCAAGCAATCAAAAACTTTCTAGCAAGCAATTCTTTGTACTGGTGTCTCTCCCCCTCGACACCGCGTTGCCTTCTTTTGTAATAGCTTTCATTAATGCAATCAAGATTTTATTCAATTCTCATTACTGTTCTCTCAATTGTTGGCATTGGTTTTCTCGCACGACACTGACAATCTCGTCTAGCGTGCGACAGGGACCTCACTCGGCGGACAACAACTGCCCTGACATCGGTTACTTAGCCTTACGTCGCCCTTCCAATGAATCTCAGGAAGGCTCCGCGTAACATAACACATGATTTGATAAGTTTTTAATTACGTTTGACAATTAAAGGCCTTTAATTTTCTTTTACATGATTTTGGTTTATTTTGTGACTTCGTGGTGCATAGATTTTATTTATTTATTGATAACTGCTTTTGACCAGAGAATTGAAAATTTCTTATTAATTCAAAAATAAACCTCCACATCGTATAGGCTGATTTTGAAGCAATATGCATTGATCATATTGCTTAGAAACTTAGATCTGTCAAATAGCTTATGTAATAGTATACGAATAATATGTAGAGGTTTTGACAATGTTATATATACAGAAATCATAATGGTCAATGTACTTTCAAGCATGTGTTCATCTCCAGAATTCAACTTTCGCCTTCATATAATGAAGGATATCCTTTTAAATTTATCGAAAAATAATTTTCAGTACGCTTGCATTTTAATGACAACAAATAAAGCAAAAATGTAAATAATTTTGAATGCCGAACTGTATTTGCCGCAATATATTTTCTCACACGGACAATTATATACTGCACTTTTAAGAGGAATATCAATTTTTACAATAAAAGTTTTGCTCATAACGGAGCAATGGAACATCGTCTACAAAGAAGACTTAGGTAAGATGACTATAAATATATAATAATATTATCTAACTAACATGACTAAATTGATTATTTTTACTGATTCAGATAACAATGTCTAGTCATTTTGAATTCACATCTTATGCTAATGTAATGACATTTTTCGGTATTTAAATAACCGTTGTATTATATGATTGTCTCATTACTTAAATTACACATTCCTTCATAAAATAATTACCTAAACAATTACGTACAACTTTAAACAATTACGTACAATTTTTAACATGCAACTCACGTTCGTAGAAGCTAGTTAATGTAAAAGTGTCTTACATATAACTTTTATTACTTAATTGGTATTCTAACATTAAATTAAGCTTATTAATTTAGTATAAACTAGTCTTATGATACGCGCTTTGTGCGTGTACACTATCTCAATAAGATATAATTTTAAAATACTATATAAATAATATAAGATATTATGTTTGAGTGATATAATAAAAGTTAATTTTTTCTAAAATGATGAATATTTATAGAAATTCTCAATCATCTGTCAATATATTCAACTACAAATTTATTGATTTTTAATTCAATTTCTGTAAATCTATAAGTTATCATGCTTCTTTTCAATTGCCGCAGTCACATATAATCCTTCAAAACTTAAGATTTTTTTTTTTGAAAAGTTATTCCCTTGTTCATTTTTTTCAAGAATAAAATGCAATTTACTTATTTTTAATTATTAATAAACATTATATGAATTATTTCTAACAAATTAGAAAATTATTAAATTATTGTATCTCATTGTATAATCAAATTACATAAATTATAGGAAGAAAAGGAGTTCTGAAAAATAAAAATAAAAAAAACAATACTAAACCTAAAACTTTTTAACCAAAAAAATCCTCGTGAAGGACTCTTACACAAAAAATTTACAACAAAAAGATAATTATATATTTTCCATATCAAAGTCCTAATAATAGGCTATTAATTAAATGATTGTTCCTAAATAATAGAATTTTTTTTAATGATTATTCCTACATATTACGAAAATAACTAAAATTATTACTCTGTGCAGTTTAAAACATATTATTAAAGAATAAAAAAGGCGAACGACATTTCGCTAAAGACTTTCGTGCTTTTAATATAGTACTAGTCTTACGGTACGCACGTTGTGCGTGTACCTCATATCAATAAGTATAAATTTTTGAAAATAATATTACTAAATATTATAAAATATATTTGAGTTATAAAATAATAATAATTAAAAACAAAACTCAAAGTTACAAAAATGATAAATATTAAACCAATAGAAGCTCTTGAAGTATAAGCAATAAAGTTAATCCATTGTGTGATACATAATCATCATTGATACAATTTTTGTGCATCACATTATGTATGAATTTCTTCCGGCCACATTCATACCATTGCCCGCCATGTATCTGTTGTCCCGAAATATTATAAATTAATACATTTGTTTTATGCATATTTAACAAACAAAAATGAAAAAAAAAATACAGATCACATTAATCACATGAATTACCATACCACTTTTTTCTACAAATATAAGAATCTATCCAATTTCGACCTATATTATTTTTATTTCATGTATCCAAGTAGGTTTTTTTCTCATACCATATCCAGCACAGTAAAATCATTGCAAAAAGAAAACTTAAATATCGTCTACCAACAAACTATGAAGAAGAACGTTTCTATGCCCCTAAACAAAATATTGGAGAATGTCATATAGAGAGAATAAAGATAAATGAGCGAAGAATAAATTGTGAAACTATTTTATATATATTAAAATATTAAAGCCCCAAATAATTAAGTTTTTGTTGGTTCATAATATATGAGTTTCCTTTGGTATCTATTTTAAGTATTCTTTCAAAATTCTAAGCGGCACCAAATTGAATTCCTAATGTGCACTATTTCTACTTTTTTTGTTTATCGGAATAATAATATCATTTCGCCATCTTCTCTTCTTCTTTAATTGAATTAACTATCTAATACTTATAATCATCATGACATTTAAATGAATGTTAAGGACATAAAATTCTATCAACACTACAAAATTGATATTAATTGCATTTATATATATATATATATATATATATATATTCACACAACATCTAGTTAAGTTATGGAATAGAAATTAAAGTAATACAAAGTCTAACTGCATAATCTTTAACTTACTCTTATTCGAACCAATAGCAGAATGCATGTGCTCGCTCCCATGTTTTGTGCAAGTTATGTGCTATCAACAAAATATGACAACCAAAAAAAAAAAAGGATAAATGTGAAAAAAAATTATAAGAAATTGTTGTTTGCATCACTAACAAATGGACAATAAAATAAATGCCTACAACCTATAGTTCATAGAAATTAAGAACTTACTTGCGAATTACAATCGGAAAAAAGTTAACAATGATTTAATGTTATCCGCTGGAATTTTACCATTAAATAAAGTTATTTTGGTACTTAATACATGAAAACGCACTACGCTTCTAAAGAAGAAAGCAAAGAAAAAATACATAACATCATGGAAGATTATAATTATGAGTACATGAATAGATTTTAAAACCGGCATTAGAAAGACAATATTAATTAGAATTCTATTTTGGTTAAAGAATTATATTACTACCAAGAGGAGAAAGAGTATACTCAAATTTAAAGTCATATATAAGGTAAAATCCTATATAGAATATGTCTTTGAGAGTGTAATCTTACCGTCTTACCATAGCGAATTTGAATACGACTTGGATGTAGTTTCTTGTGTCTTACTTAAATTCCATAATTCTAATTGAACTTAAAAGTTCATATAAGCTTCCGTCCAAATATTAGTATGTAATTCTTATATAAGGTTAACTTTAATTGATTTTAAAATTTTAGACAATGGAACTTTCTACTTGATTCAGATAAGAAAATATTTAATAAATAAAATTATAGTTAACTTCAAAGCCTAAGAATTAGGAAGATAATCAAATTATTATTTTATTTAGTGTGAAATTTATTTTTGAAGGTTAAAAAAAGTGAACGATATTCCGCTAAGGACTTTTGTACTTTTAATATGGTATAGGAGATAGATAGATAGATATCAATTGCATAATTTTTTTCTAATGTACATAGTAGTATCACGAGTAGGAATTCCAACTCATAAAATATCCTCTTTAGAACATTCTCTTCATAGTATCCGTCTATCCGAGTCCTATCCAATTCAAAGAAGAAAGCCCGAACCGAACCAACCAAACCGGTCCGAAAACTAAAAAACCCTAATCTGTGAGATATCACATCTCACAGCAACCTCATTACTCATCTTACAGGTACGCAGCTTTTGTCTCCCCCCCCCCCCCCCCCTCCCCCAAAACCCCCAATCCCCTTCTCGCTTCTGTCTGACCTATACCTAAAATTCTATATACACTTGAATAATATCAACGTCTAGGGTTTTGGCTTCAAGTCAATTGTGTAACTCTTTTCTTCATTAACCCACAATTTAGGTACATATTCTTTATGACCCTTATACACTAATTTTGTCTACTTTCTTTTTAATTTGTAGATTATGGTGTTTTTCTCTTTTGGATCTTTTTAGTAGCTAGGGTTTTGTATGTGCTATGTTGCTTTGCCCCTTACTTTCTTTAATTCTTCAAGATTAGTTCCGATTTATTTCATTATTTATGATGGGACCAATTTTTATCTAATTCCATGTGTTTTTCCCTTGTACAAGGATTCATTGAGCTGATTGACTAGTTTAGTATTGAGGCATAGTTGATGAGCAATTTACTTTTGTAAATATTAATATTTGTTTTCATGTGCTTAATCACTAAGGAGGAAGATGGAAGAGGGAAAAAAATTGTGAAAATTTGATTTTGCTATTAGGTTTTTTTCACTGTTGATCTATTTCCTCTTCAAGATGTGTGGAAGTGGCCTAGTAGTCAATGAAGTGAGAAAGAGAACCATGAGTTTTCAGGTTCAAATCTCAGCGGAGACAAAACTAAAATTAGTAGTTGATTTCTTCCCACCCGCCTCAACCTTGGTGGTTAGAGTTGCCCGGTATCTATGCTGGTGGGGAGTAGCAAGTACTTGGTGGAATAGTCATGTCTGAAAATCATATCTTTTGGAATGTGTAATACTTAATTAGTTTGTGTTAGTTTCATTTTTCTGTTTATCAAGACTGTGCATAACTGGTTAACTAGGTTTATTAAATGGTGGATTTTGGGCTAATTCTTGTAGTAAATTATGGGCGAGGCTGGAAAACGATCGCGTAGGGATGACGGGGATAGCAAGAACCAGAAGAGGAGGACAGAGAGAGATGAGAAAGGGGATGATGAACTAGTGGTGTACAGAATTCTATGCCCAGATAATGTGATTGGTAGTGTTATTGGAAAGAGTGGGAAAGTTATAAATTCGATTAGAGCCGAGACCAAGGCGAAGGTCAAGGTGGTGGACCCATTTCCAGGTGCTAAGGATAGAGTTATAACCATTTATTGCTATGTAAAAGAAAAGGAAGATGTTGAGGTTGACGAGGAGTTCAATGAGAAAAAACCTCTTTGCTCTGCCCAGGATGCTCTTCTTAGGGTTTATACGGCAATTGCAAATGCTTTGGCAGCTGTTGGAGATTCTGATAAGAAGCGTAAGGAAAAAGAGGAGTGTCAGCTTCTTGTTCCATCAAGCCAGTCTGCAAATATCATTGGTAAATCTGGTACCACCATAAAGAAGTTGAGAAGCAAGATGAGGGCTAATATTAAAGTTATAGCTAAAGATGCTAGCGATCCAACACATTCCTGTGCTCTCGAGTTTGATAACTTCGTTCTGGTTAGTTGTTTTATTGTTCGTTGATAGTTAAATATTGTTAGTGGATTAGGCAAAGCTTATAGATTTACATTTGCTCCTATCAAGAAAATATTCCTTTTTTTTTTTGAAAATTTGGTGTTTAAGTGTTGTAGTTGATACATGAATTGACAGCTTTTTACTTTAACTCAGATAACTGGTGACTCAGAATCAGTAAAGAGATCACTCTTTGCTGTTTCTGCAATCATGTACAAGTTCACACCTAAGGAAGATATTCCTCTTAATACTAATGTTCCTGAAGTTCGTCCAAGCATTATTATTCCTTCAGATGTTCCTATATATCCAGCAGCTGGGATTTATCAAAATGTGGATCCTATTATCCCATCTAGATCTGTTCCATCTGTTTTGGGTACCACACACATACCAGAGCTTCCAGGTTATGTAGATGCAGGAAGCGCATGGCCGGTTTATTCTTCTGCTCTTCCCATGGTTTCTGGTTACGGTGGTGGTGCCTCTCAAACTGAGGAATTGACTATTAGAGTGTTGTGTCCAACTAACAATATTGGGCGTGTTATTGGAAAAGGAGGAGCTTCTATTAAAAGTGTAAGGCAAGCAAGTGGTGCTCGTATTGAGGTTGGTGATGCCAAAGCTGATCGTGATCAGTGCATCATCACAGTCATTTCCACTGAGGTATTTCTTTTTTCTCCAGACTTCTTTGGTGCTTGTGTTGGTGATGTTTTGACCTTTTAGTAGTCTGCTTGCTTTTTTAGGTACAATGCATTGCTTTCCTCTCCTGCTAATATGGGGTGCTATCTTTGCATGTGCTTTTCTTCTCCTAGATCATTGTGAAACGAACTTTCACAGAGTAACAATTGCTGATAGGTTTTCATTTTTTCTTGTGTATATCCTTACTAGAAGGAAACAAAATACTAGGCACATTTACTCCCTCCTAAACTTTGAGGTCTTTCATGGTAAGCCTGTAACGGCTCTTCCAATTGGTAAATGTGTAGATTGTTGAGGAGGTGGATAGTATCGATTTTTTTTGTTTTTGATATAGTAACTGTATTTAGTAGGTTGTTTATGTAGCTTTTGCAATTAGCTTTATATCAAAGTAGTTTGTTTCATCTCGGGCATCTTGTATTCCATGTATTAACCTTATTCAGCATTTGGTTTTCTGTAGTCATTGGATGATCTTAAATCCATGGCAGTTGAAGCTGTCTTGCTGCTGCAAGGGAAAATAAATGATGAAGATGAGGATAGTGTAACTTTTCGTCTACTTGTTCCATCAAAGATCATTGGATGTATCATTGGGAAAGGTGGTTCAATCGTTAATGAAATCCGGAAGAGAACTAGAGCTGATGTACGTATCTCGAAAGGCCAGAAGCCCAAATGTGCAGATTCAAATGATGAACTTGTTGAGGTCTGTCTTTCATATTAGTTGTAATCGATTGAGTTGTATTTTAATTGCTTATCTGTATATTTCCTCGAGTCACTGACATCATTATAAAAACGTAGGTGGCTGGGGAAATTAGTAGTGTGAGGGATGCCCTTATCCAGATTGTACTGAGGCTCAGAGATGATGTTCTGAAAGGCCGAGAAGGTAATTTTAATCCATCTGCCGGTGCTGATTCTTTACACACTGGTGGTACTGGTCATTCACTGGCTCCAGTTTTGCCCAATGTTCATCCAACCGCTTCTTTGAGCTATGAACAGAGGGTTGAGACTGGGAATGGCATTGGAATGCGTTCTTCGGGCAGCCTCTATGGTCATGAGTCATTCTCGGTATACTTCTGCGTTACTTGCCTTCCCCAAAGTTTAATTTTATGCTATGGTGCATCTGGGCATTTCAAACTCCATTCTTAATCAAGTTGTGGTCTTATAAAGTGCATCTTCCATTGCTTTTTTCTCTCTTCATTTTTTGTAAATTTTCTGAAATAGCTGCTACAAGGTGATTCAGAAATGAAGCATTTGGAACTGGTGAATGTCTGAATGGTACTTGATGAAATTATGTAGACTAAAGTTATCTTGCTTTGGCAAATGAGAGAAACCATTTAATATGTTAATATCATTAAAGTTGTGTCGTAAAGAGTCATTTAAATGATAAGCATTGAGGCCGCATTGGTCATTTTAGTAGAAGAATTGGCTGGATAGATAATTGAGAATTCTGTTGCCCCTCACACCACCCCCAAGAAAAAAAAAAGAAATAGCTTGAGAGTTCTTATGGTTCATATGGAAAGAATAAGGAAGTTAAGCAGGGTAATTAGGCTTTCAGTTTGAAGCTGATTTTTGAGGATACTGCTAGTTTTGTGTGAGCATGTTAGCATCAACAGTTGAGCTGGTCAGCTGGATGGGAAGATCTACAACTGATTTGCTTCATGGCCCATGTTTGAGAATTGACTGTCGGCGAACTCTAGCCGTCAAGGGAAAATGTTTTCCAAAACAAACAAAAAAGAAGAATAAATTCCTTCCCAAAGGAAAGTAAGGCGTGAATACAAATAAGTAGAAGGTTCATTGTCATTCATGAGTTCATCATGCAGTGGTTGGGTGTAGTGTACTCATTTTTATTGTAATAGCCCTGATTCTATTGATAATGAATCTTTCTTCTACGCTCATATGAATAAATGGAAATGCTAATATATTACTGACAAGATGTAACGAGAATATGAAGACGTCACATACATGCTCAGATGTGGCATTTACACACCCAATTTTGCTGCATTTTCCTGTTCAATGTTATATAAGTTCCAATCACTATCTCAATGGTTTTCTTGCATCTTCATGGATTTATTAGTTGTGAGGTTCTTTTTCTTTTTTTGAACTTTTTTTTGGCTTTGTGGTTCCATGGATTCTGTTTCTTTCTGAATACTGTTCAGCATCATTTATTCTCTTAACTTTCATTATTCCTGGATGTTTATTTACACTGCTTTTTCTGTTGGAAGAGGGGGGATGATAGCTATGGAGCGTACTCTTCATATTCCTCAAAGATATATGGCGGGTTAGTACTTTATGATGACCAATCAATTTATCTTTCTTTTTTCTGAAGCATTATGTCATTTTATTCTGAGCTATATCATGTCTTTGGGCAGACTGCCTCCACCCACAGCTCTAGAGATGGTTATCCCTGGACATGCAGTTGGTAAAGTTATTGGTAAAGGTGGCTCAAACATAGATAATATTCGCAAGGTCAGTAATTTTTTGGGCCCTGTTTGAAACTTAATTTTATGACCGTTGTTTTCTTTGACTGTCAAGTTTACATGTTTGTTGAAACGGTCTGGCCTTTGAATTGTGAAAACTAACCTCATATACCTCATCCTGCATCTCTACTACTCTTGATATGTCAATTACGTTATTGTTGTCAAGGCTGTTTATTATTGTCACAGACACTTTCCTGTAACAACCTTTTTGGTATGTGCAGCCTCCTCAACCCGAAGAAGAAAAATAACAAAGGAACTTTTTGGTTTTTTTTGTGTGTGTGTTGCATGAATGCCTTCATATCTGGGTTTTATATACTAGTTGTTTTATCTTGAATCCTTAGGTACTACTTGCATTCAAAGTTCTGTATCTTACTATTCTGATATGGTTGGCTTGCTTTCTTAAAGTCATGGTTCCTCTTGCAGATATCCGGAGCAGCTGTGGACATAATTGATTCCAAATCCTCTCGAGGTGATCAAATTGCTATAATATCTGGTACACAGGAACAGAAGCGTGCTGCAGAAAACTTGATTCAGGCATTCATAATGGCCACTTGAGCAATAAGGACACATCTCTTTTTGGAGGTGTGACCTTGACTAAATGTCGAGGTTCCTTCTTCAGAAGTTCCTCTCTAGGATATGGTAGGTTCTCGTGCTGGAGAGAGTGTCATTGCGTAGGTTTGATACATTTCTTCTCTGTAGGAACGCTTGCAAAGATTGTTCATAACGTTGGACACTTGTTCTGTTTTCTGCCTATTTAGGTTCAGCCATGTTGCCTGACAGGCTCTTTTCAATCTGCTCTGGGTTAGAACTTCATAGGGCATTGTCTTTCCTTTGATGGTCTTTCATCAGTTCTTATCTTTTGGTGAATATGGCTTCCGAATTTCTCCTACTCTCCCATGCTCTTTTAACTTTATACGGAACTTTAGCTATTATCAGTTGTCAAGCTCATATTGCATGGAATTTCAGTATCTTGTTGCTGATTCCTCTTTGCTCTCAGCTTCTTCAGTAAGATCCTGTCTTGCTGATACGATGACATGTGGTTTATATGCTCTTCCTATGAGTTCAGGTGAATCCTCTGCTGTGTGCATGAGCACTATTAGGCCTTTCCTAATTACCAGGGAGCATTTCTGAATTTATGATTCTTTCTCAAGACCTTCTAAAGAAAGAAATCTCTTGTGCTTAACTTGGGCTTGAAGTTATTGCTGCTGCTTATAATCATAGATCTACAGTTTCCATTGCCAGTTGCTTCCATGATTTCTAATTGAATATATGTTTTAATCTAATCTGATGCGATCCCCTTCATCGCTTCACTATCTTGTATCTGTTTTCACTTTTCAGAATCTTTCAGGTCAGCTATTCTCTTTACTGAAAAAAAACTAGGGAAGACATCTATCTTACACTAACAGCCTAGATCTTCAATTAGGAAGACTAGACCAGACATTAAATTTAGGAGCCAAATGGATTACAAACAAAAAAGTTTTGATATATATATATATATATATACACGCATATGGCACCTATTTTGTTCGTTTATTTAATTGTTAACAAAATTATCTTGGTACTAGCAAAGGAAATTTCTTAGAGATTTTACTTTCTTCCTTTTCTTTCTAAAAAAATGAACTTCTTAGAGATTAATTCCCAAGTCTTTGGTCTTTTTCCTGTCTAAAGCTTTCATCTAAAGGTCTATTTAGTCTCAGCGGGGAAAGCAGAGACACTTCTGCACACCTTTTTTTCTTTGTGTTCTGTTCATCTCATTTTTTTGGGGATAAGGTTTGTTCATTTCATCTTTTCTTGGTGAAAGCTCGTTGAGCACTCATTAACATGTCTCAGTGTAAGACATGAATTTTTTAGCAACTTGCTTCCATCAATATTTTCAATCTATCAATCAATATGCATCAATTCTAAACTAGTAAGCGTCAGCTATACAAATCCTCTGCATCCTGTCCGTTCTATTCAGGCCTATTTCGTTCCGTTACTAGTAAAATTGTGTTCCAAAGCATTTTAAAGGTTGTCTGAATCGTCACACTTATCATTCACTGACTAGTCTCTAATGCTTCTAAAAAGATTCTTAGCAAACATCGGACCTGCCGTAAGGTGCAACAATAACTAAGAATTAAATCTAGTTAACTGAAATCTCTTGAATAAATTCAGTGCGCCATTATGTTTTCTCTTACCTAAGTCCTTGTATATTTCGGGAGATTCTTGTTCTTTTGAGATCAATCTTAGCTCTACCTTTCTCCTTTTTAGCACCTTTAATCCCCATAATGTTGTACCTACTGACCAGTACATTGAAGGTTTGTGCGGGACATGGCTAAACTATCTCATGCGTCTTTTTATTTCGAATTCTCTGTGTGCTTCTTGCACACTTTGTATGATGGTTAATATTTCTAATATTCTCTAATCATTTATGACTACACATCAATCTTAACGTCCATTTCTATGACACTCGTCTTGTATATAGGCGAGAACTTAGATGCCCACCTTCACTCCCATATAACATTACTGGTTTTACAATTTTCATATAGAACTTATGAGTCACTTTGTAGCATTGCTCTATCTCAGCCATCCTATTTTAGTTTGATGTTTGACATCTTCATCTATCATCTCATTTGCATTGTAAACTGAGCCTAGTTATTCGGCCTTTTTGCATTTAGGCGTCAATCATCCAATTCACTTCTCCTTCATTCCTCTTATGAGTGTTGAGCTTACAGTGCATATAGTTTGTCTTGCTTATCCTAAATTCTCTACTCTCTGGTGTGCTTTTCTATAGTTTCAGCTTTTGGTTGATTCCATCCAAGTCCGGTGAACTAACGTATTAACGTTCAAATATCATGTACAATGGAACATTATCTAGTATATTATTGCCAATTAGTTAGCTGTTCCATCACTAGGGCAAACAAAATCCAGTTTCAAGGTTATTTTTAACTGAAACCTACTCGTCTCGTGTTTCTCGTAGTTATGACCAACTGACCGTTCCTGGTACATAACTGAATTTATCTTTCCAAGTAGCCAGTACAATATTTCTGTTATTCTATTCTATGTTTCTCTTGGTCAGTAAAGATCACCTGGAGATATTTTTCTGCTCCTGATAATAACAACAACAACTACCCATTAAAGTCCCACAAAGTGGGGTCTGGGGAGGGTAATGCGTACGCAGACCTTACCCGTACCCCGATAGGGCACAGAAGCTGTTTCCAATCGACCCTCGGCACAGGAAAATAAAAACAAGAAAAGAAAAGAAAAGAAAAGACAATTCAGGATATTTTTCTGCTCCTGATAAGTTTCTATCAATCTTTTGAGTAGAAAAATATTAACTCTGTTGTAGATCTACCAGACAATTTCAAACCGGTTCCCCATCACTCTCTAATGTCCCTAGGTCTACTACATTACCCTTTTCCAATGGTTCATAGAGGACTCATAAGTTTAATACCGCTAGTTCATACACTTTTTATTATCTCCTTTGTTATCAAACAATGTACCCTCTCCACTCGTTTCACATGCTTCTTGCTCCTTGATGCGACATTGAATGGCCGGGTTGGCCAAACTACTTTTACGATTTCCAATGCTCTGCTGGAATATACCATCTAGACTGCAGATTTTTCTAACCTCATATTCTTCATATGGCATCCTTTACTTCGACAGATATAATTCTACAAATGTAGCTAAGGTTTCTCACTGTCGTGAAAGTATGAAGATTTGTAATACTTTTCTCTTGATTGTCAAAACTTAGAACACGTTTGTCACCGTCTTGTTATCTTTCATAGCTAACCTCAATAAGTTAGTTTTTGCTTTGTGTTGCAGTATCCCTGTTGTTTCTGCCAAATCAGTGGCCATTGGTGTTGTGTTCTGTCATCTTCTAGACTCTTCAGCTTCCTTGTTGTCCTTCTCATTCCGTTCCTGTTCTCTTACGCTAGTTTGTGTTTGGACATAATTGGTGCTTCTGTTTGTGTAAAGGATTATCCTTGTTTTTGAACTCTTTCTTCTTGATAGATTGAGTGCTAGGAATCAATTTCTTGTTTCTGTTAAGATGTTTGTCAGGATTCAGTTCAGCTCCTTTTTTTGAGTCATCAATCCTTGGACTGAAGGTCTCTAGGTTCACACTAAGGATGACACTCTGAGTAGTAGACAAGAACTCTGGCTTTCAACTCTTTGTTACAGTCTGGGCCATTGCTTTCTCATTTCACTACTAGGAATAAATTTCTGTTTTCACTATGATGCTTGTTGTGCTCAGTTTAGCTCCAAACTTTTTGTTATCCTGTTTGGACCTTGGGTCTCTAGGTTAGCAATTAGAAGACGCCTGAGTAGTAGAGAAGAGCTCTGGCTTCCATCTCTAGTTTCCGGTCTGGTGATAGAGATGATATCGGAGCTTCTAATGAGATGATACTGCTAGGGATAGAAATCTCTATTTGTAGGAAGAAGTTTGTCCTGACTTCTTGTAGTTTTTATCTCATTTTAGCAGAGGTCTGCCCCAGGTGTCGGGCAAATTTAGTACTTGAAGTATGTAATTTCTGGTAGCTTTGTGGATTGAGACACCTATTCACAAGCCATTTTGTGATTTGATTAGTGATTGTAATTTACTCATATCTGGTTTGAGACACTTACCAAGCTAACACTGGTCTTTGTCTCAAGAATGGACAAGTAGGTTATGACTTGGGAGTGGTCTCTTTTCTTGCATTTACTATTTTTATGCCCATTTATTTATTTATTTATTTATTTATTTATTTGTGATAAGCAAGGCTTGGTCTTATGTATTTGTTTGATTCAACTTTTTGATACAAAATGGTACAAGTATGGCATGTCTTTGACTATTTTCCATAAAATCTGATTTATTCACGTGTGTCGTTGATGCGCTAGGGGTTGGCTGTTACAAATTTGAGTTCTTTGTGTTTTAAATCTAAGAGCTGCTTGATAAAACTGTCATTTATCTTTATGATGATTCTTTTGGCTGTTTGGACTATCTCTTCTGTGTGTTTTGTACTTCAAATGCAAAGCTCTTTGGACTATGCATTGTTTGTTCAGTCATATATTTGTTGTACACTACTCTATTTTTTCTAGTTAAAAAATTAATATATTTGGTTTTGCATGACTGAATGTTTGACAAGGGAAACTTGGACAACATCCTCCTTTGTTATACCCCGTTCCTTTTCATGTTGCATTGGGGTATCTGCTAAAGTATTATGTGGTGTTTGGCTAAAATGTTGTTACTTAAGGTTATACCCGTTCCTTTTCATTAATGTACAGCCGTGTTTTTCCCCATTAACACCGTAGATAAGGCTTGATTTTGTACCACTATGGAGCATGTTTCGATATTTTCTGGGTGAATTAATTTTTCTCATGATTTGATTCTTTCGGTTCGACGGATGATTTTGTAGTCCATTACAAATGTCATTGCAGTTAAATGACATAGGATAACTTTATGGGAGCGATTTTCTTCTAATTCAGATTGTAAGAGGGCATAGGAGATTATTTCCTTTGAGGGATCAAGGTCATAGTGGTATTCCGATGACATGATATTTTTGCTTAATTTTTTATGGTATGTCAAAGTTTAGTTGTCATTCTCGATTTTAGGTCGATGAATGCTTGCAGGTTTTCATTTTATTCGAAATATAGGGATAATTGTTCTTTCTGATTCAAACCTATATCTGTCGAACATGATCTCTTACGAACTGTGTTTAAATAAGGTGGCCTCTTCGACTTCAAAGAAAGAAAGAATAAAATCTTCGACACTCAAGACTTTGATAATAGATTTTCTTCCGTTGGGACTAATCACCCGTTGGTTAACCAAATAATTAACGAAGACAATTCTTACGTCTTAAATCTGCACTGCGCTAAAAACTTTTATTTAAAATCTAGCAATGAGCTTGATAGTTTATGATTTACGCTGACGCTGTAAAAATTTACACTATCAAGTCAATTGAATATGAATTTACTGATAGTAAATGTCTGCACTAAGCTTGTGTGAAGTATTTTGAAGGAAAAAATGATGGGTCAATCTGTCATGTGTGCCAGACTGAGTGAGCTTGTAAAAATAGTTTAAGTTTTTTGTTTGTACTTTTTTATCATCTTTTTAATTTAATAAAAAAGTAAGATACATATTTGCCGTATATATGTGACAGTCGTAGTAAGAAGCTCAAGATTTATCACCAGTTTTTCCCGTGCGTCTTGTAGAAATCAATTACAAGTTTCTAGATGCTATCTTGGACAAATAAAGAAGATTGAGTTATGTCCCAGAACAATTTTTATACTTCTCTAGAAAGATAATCTTATCCAAAAAAGTTCTAGAATTTCCTTTTTATGTTTTTAGGGTAGGGGTGAGGCGGGATGGGTGTGGGTGGGTGTAGGGGTTGGGGTTAGGGGTGATGGGGTGGGGG
>ML298324.1:79017-117514 GCA_005239495.1 Nicotiana undulata | reverse complement strand
GGGGGGGGGGGGGATGTTGGTGAGTGAAGTAGGGCCACTATTTGTTGGGGGTAGGATTGAATATTCCTTCAACAGACTTTGATCACCTGTCTATCCTAGAACTAGTAGATTTTGCTAAAGATTTTGGGATTAAAAAATTAGGGACAACTTATATTGTATCTTCTAAGGGTGACAAAATGGCAGAATTAAAACATGACATGAATTTATTAGACCTTGGAGTATTGTTAAATGATGGAGACACAATAGATATTCCTGTTTGCAATGGCTCTAATTTTGAGGATGTGGGGCCTATTAATCAACATGTGACAAGTGGGGGAGGAGGTGGTAGTTAATTAACAAATGTAAATAGGGGCAGCTGGGAATGTGGCCCTATTTTTAATCCCCAACCATAAATAATTACTGCAACACCAACTACAAATCTAGATCTAGGAGAAGATGCTGTCAATGCTCCCAGTGGTGATTTACAGGAAGAAAATATTGTTAGTAGTGATGTAGAAATTTTTTGATACTTCATCTGAATCTGAATTTGAACTTTCCGATGACTATGAAAGTGATATTCATGAAGAACTAAAGTTGTGAAACAAGACCTAAAGGCTTACAACAAAAAAAAGAGGAAAAATGATAGGAAAGAAAAACCAGATGGGTTTCTAGGTGAGGCTGGTCTTGATGAAGGTTATGAAGATATTGATTGAGAGAAGAAAGAAGTTTTGGAGTTGTGTTAGAGCAACATTTGAGGCAGATCTTAAAACAAAGCTAAATGAGTTAAATACATTGTGTCACAATATTGTTGAAGATCTTATTTCATACAACAAAGAAAGATGGTGCAAAGTCTACTTCCATGAATTCTCCAAATGTGACAGTATGGACAATAATATATCGGAAAGTTTCCATGCTTGGATATTGGGAGCTAGACACAAGACAACTATATCAATGCTAGAAAAAATTAGAGTCAAGGTCATGATTAGAGTACCTAATATGAGGGCATTTGCTGAAACTTGGGTGGACGGGATATATCCAATGGCAATGAAGGTATTCAACACTAATGTGGAGAAGTCAATGAAGTGTAAGATTCATTGGAATGGAGACAATGACTTTGAAATTAAGGAAGGTAAAATCATCTTTATTGTTCACCTGGAAAGAGAATATTGTAGCTGCATGTCATGACAGCTGATCATGCTCAACTATGTCTATTAAAATACTAAGCGGGCATTGCAAATATAATTCGGGGTATTATGCCCAGAGTCGAATCCCACATGGAATTAACGTATCAACTGTTGTCTTTAGATTACTAAATTCTCAATAGTCAACTTTCTCAAACTTTGTGAATATCACTTGATGTTGTTTATACTACTACAGCTGAACAGAAATAATAAGCTAAAAATTAACTAACAAAAAGGTGTAAACAATGATGATAAAGGTCTAAGGTTATGGTTTCCCCCGTTGGTAAAATTCATTCTTGTGAACTTCCTATAGTTTTGATTTAGTTGTCTCTATCAATCATGAACACTCTAGTTATCATAAATCTCTCTCAAATAATTATGATAATTTACTAGACGCACTCTCTCAAGTTACGCTAGCTAGTTTGCATTACAGTTCACTTTAGACTGCACCCGAGGTATCGTTATCTCTAATCCAACCTCTAAACCCTCGGTTATGACTCTCGCCTATACTCCGGGAGTGGTGTTGTTCAAACAACTACCTAAATATGCACTCTCTCTCAAGTAGATACATAATAAATAGGAACAACTAATTGAGGGCCCTTCAATCAACTACAACAAGAACGTAGTTGAACAAATAGAGATTAACAACCAAACAAAACTATATTAATATCTCAACAAGTTCATCCCCAACGGGTTCCACCAACAACCTTAGATTAGAAAATTTAGCTACTCATGCTCAAGAACAATAAAAACCCATAAGAAATCATAATTCTCAAAAGAAAAATTAAAGGAAGAAAATCTAAAACTCTAATGGTTTCTTATCTTCTCACAATGAGTCTTGCCTCCTACTTGAGTCTAAAAATAAGAATATCCTTCTCTTGGGCGGATTTACAATGTTTAAATAGGGTTTGGCAATTTATTCCCGTGTTTTGCACTTAAGTCCTTCAATTTTCCAGGTCGGTCAGCTGTCGCCCGAGCCCTTTCTCTTGTGCATTCCTCACAGTTTCTTCTCGATTGGCCTCAAACTCCCTTAATTGACTCCAAATTGCTCCAAAGTATCTCCTCTCATAGAATATATCCTGTAAAGCACAAGAAACACTAATCAGAGCATTTTGTTATCAATATTCACATTAAAAACATAATAAAGTATGGTTAATTAGGGGCGAAAATATAGTCTAATTCACTTATTATCAACACCCCACATTTAAACCTTTGCTCGTCCTCGAGCAACAAAATCACACTCTACAAGCCTAATCTTCTTAAGCATCACCCTCCGGTGTCACACCATGACATTTCACAAGTATTGTTCCTAGTTGTGTAACATCTATGCCTCAAGTGGAGACTCTATATGCCATGCCACATTCTTACTTCCTCAAAATACTCTATACCGAGATCCAGACTTACCTTTTTTTTCATGAATCGCGTGCCCTCACATCACACAATTGAGAGTAGTTCCACAAAAGATAATATTAAGAACAGCAGGAACTTTAAATCGAAAGAATTCACTCATTCTAAAAAAGAACAGTCATATGCCTCACAGATACACCATAGGCTTGCCCGTAGTGTAATACTCTACTAATTGAGTTTATTCAGTCTAAGATCAATATGTTTTATTTGGTTGTAATGTAGGCTAAAGGACGAATATGATACATTAGGTGTAGTGACTAACCTCCCTAAGCACTTTTAATACAATTACATTAACATTCAACCCATTTTCATGCTTGGCTAGAACTTTTACCACACTTTGCTTCATAAATTACCCCACTACTTTTAGGTGCAACTTTCTTTTCCATGCCACTAACCATCAAGGACTACATTTATTTATTGTCCTCTTTTTTTTCTAAGTGGCCTTCACTTTTGCATTTTATTTCTTTTTTTTTTCTTTTTTTTTTCTTTCACACTTTTGCACCTTTCATCCTATTCCTTCTATTTTTTCTTTACAAACCAAACCACCACTCCACACTTTGACTTTTACACATCTGCTAACAATTCAAGTGCTTATGGGAGGTACAAGGTTCAAACAGACATGCTATTCAAACAATTGGGTATGGTTCGTTACCTGAATACCAAAGAAACAAGCTTATAAGCTCAAAGGTGTTGACTATGGTCAATTGCTTTCAGGTGGATATACATTTATGTCTGGCTTAACAAAGAAATGCCTATATCCCTTCTAAGACTGAACAACTTCTATTTCATTTTGCACACACACGGGACAAATTCTAGGTATCAAATGAAGACATAAAATATGATGCAAAATATCTCACACGCACATGGCACATAATCCATTCCAAATTGGTTCATCAAGACACTTTGATGAGTATTCAAGTCAGTTACAATATGCAAAATTAAGGCATTCTACAAGATCCACAAATGAGCCTAAGCGTCACACCCTAGGGTCTTTGGTTTTCAGGTGTAACATACTAAGGGCTGCATTCTTTCCATTTAGTTCCTTGCCCAAGAGAATCCTGACAACTAAAAAAAATCTAACTATACCCGGTTCCAGCTAAACCCTTGGAAAAGAACCGTGGTCATAAGAAAAACCAAGGGGGAGTTACTACACTACCTACAAAAGAAAATAAAAAATCTTTTTGGTATTTTCTTTGGGCTAACTTTCCTCAAGAAAACTGCCTAAGTAGTCCGTCATCAGGAATAGTCCACTACATTTTTTTTTTTACTTCGACTTAATGCCCTCAAGAGACCCGTCAGAAGGTGTCCTTCTTCGGGCCATGACAAACTAATTGAAAACATCCAATTCAAATATATACAATCAAAACAAGAAAAAAATTATCCACATATACAACAACAAAATTGTCCCCCACCCCACACATGAAAAGTTGGCATGTCCCCATGTCAATCAACAATACAAGCATAGAGGGGTAAGGAGACTTCCCTGACGTTGAGGTCATCCACCGAGGTGCGCAAGCCGGCCACATCCTCCTCTAAGGTCGACAGCCTGGGACCCTGCCGAGGTCGAGAGGGACCCGCCCCATCATGAGACCTCTGAGGTGGTTCATCATCAGGAATAACCTCATCCTCGTCATCAACAGCTAGAGGCACCGGGTGCTCTTTGCCCACATTAATTTTGCCCGCTCTGAACGGGGCCTTCTTTGCCAATTTTCTGTCAATGGGATGATTCTCAGGGACATTGGCTATCCGGCACAACCTGGTAACTAGGGAGGGGAAATAGAACGCTTTCAGTACCTCAGGCGATTGGATGAACATCTCATCATGGAGCACCCAGGCGATATCAAAGTCCAATTTGTTGACAAAGCACCAAACCATCACCGCCCGAGGGGGGTTGACATCAGTGGTATTGCTGGTGGGTAGCAGGCGGCTACAGATAATTGTGAACCAACACTTGGCCTCCCAGGTGAAGGAACTAGAGTTCAGCGTGATGCCCTCTTTGACCTATGTGGGCTCCCATCCCACACAAATTGACCGCACGAGCATGTGCCAGTTGACCGGTGGTGTCTGCTAGAACTGGTAATGATCAACATCCCCAGAGAAGGTGGGAAGCCTGTAAACCCGCCGTATGGCCTCCAGTGAGGCATTCACCCTTGTTCTCCGTACAGTGATTACCCGATTCACATGCTCCGGGCAGTTTGCATAGAATTCCTGGACCATTAGAATATTGGCCTCCTCAGATTCTTCGAAGAATATCTCCAACTGGCGCCTCCGAATTTCGGCGAACATTTCTGGGCTCTCATGCTGTAAGGCCGCCCTATCAATTGGCACCTCGTGGACCATCTTCCTGGCGTACTTAGCAGCATACCTGTCCTCATCAGCCTTTTACACAAATCGGGATGAGTCAAACTGACTAGTGCTCTCTGTGTTTCGTCTTTTGCGTGAGTGAGCCATGGTACCTGGGCGGAAGATGGCCTGCCGCGGTAGATTCAGAGAGGTAACATTTCACCGCGGTCGCGCCGCGGTTCGCCGCGGGCGCACGAGATTCAGAGAAGTGATTTTTCACCGCGGTTCACCGCGATCGCGCGAGGTTCAGAGAGGTGCATTTTGGCCGCGATCGCGCCGCGGTTAACTGCGGCCGCGGTGACGGTCATTCGAGAAAAACATTGAAGCTCCAGTTGTCACCGCGGTCGCGCCGCGGTTCCTCCACTGTCGCGGTGGCCCATATTGCATGGTATTGCATTTTCTTCATATAGTTACCTTACCAGAGTTGTTTTATGACCACGTCTTTGCTCAATCAAACCTCCAAGCTTGTCCTGCACACTCAAAAACTTATTAGATGTATGCACATCAATCACTACACAACAAAAGAGAAAAACACTAAAATCATGGGTTGCCTCCCACGCAACGCTTGATTTAACGTCGCGGCACGACGAGTACAACAATCAATGAGTTGCCTCCCATGAAGCGCTTGATTTAACGTCGCGCACGACGCATAATGGGCGCATTTAAGGCTCGCTCAACCTCTGTGGTTCAAAAAGATGCACCACAGACAACTCCTTGGTCTCAGCCATCCCCACATACAGTTTTAATCTTTGTCCATTAACCTTGAAGGTGTTGGACCCATCTTCAGTAGCAATCACCACAGCACAAGAGGGAAACACTTCGACCACTTTGAATGGTCCAGACCATCGGGACTTAAGCTTACCCGGAAACAATCTCAATCATGAATTGTAGAGCAACACTTTGTCTCCGGGTTTGAAATTTCGGTCCACAATGTTTTTGTCGTGAAACCTCTTCATTCTCTCCTTATATAGCCTTGTGCTTTCAAATGCTTGATATCGGAATTCCTCCAACTCATGCAGCTCTGTGACTCGATTTCCTCCCGCAACATCAAGATCCATGTTCAACTGCTTCAATGCCCACCAAGCTCGATGTTCTAGCTCAACATGCAGGTGACAGGCCTTACCAAATACCAACTTTTATGGAGACATACCAATTGGTGTTTTAAATGCAGTCCTATAGGCCCAAAGTGCGTCATCAAGCTTTTTCGTCCAATCAGTTCTTGTGGCGTTTACTGTTTTGGTCAGCACACTCTTTATTTCACGGTTTGAGACTTCAACCTACCCACTGTGATAAGGGGTTTCCACCTTGTGGCGCACATCATACTTGGTCAGTAGCTTCTGGAAGACACGATTACAGAAGTGCGTGCCTCCGTCACTAACAATGGCCCTTGGAACCCTGAACCGGGTGAATATGTTGTTCTTCAAGAACCCCACCACCACTCTTGCATCATTGGTGGGGAACGCTGCAGCTTCCACCCATTTAGACATGTAGTCTACAACAACAAGTATGTACTTATTGCCGTATGAGCTGACAAAGGGACCCATGAAGTCAATCCCCCACACATCAAACACCTCCACTTCTTGTATTGGGTTCACAGGCATCTCATGTCAACGGGATATGTTCCCCGTTCTTTGGCACTTATTACAACCCTTCACCCATTGGTGAGCATCTTTGAACACAGTCGGCCAGTAGAAACCGGCCTCTAACACCTTAGTTGCTGTCCGAACTCCTCCAAAATGTCCTCCATATGGTGATGCATGACAAGCCTGCAAAATAGCAAACTGTTCTATCTCGGGGACACACCTCCGGATCATGTTATCAATACAGATTCTAAACAAATGAGGTTCATCCCAATAGTAATTGCGGCAATCACGATAAAATCATTTCTTTTGGACAGAGGAGAGTTCATAGGGTTCAATACCAGCTCGCTAGGTAGTTTGCAATGTATGCATACCATGGCACATCTTCCACACTCGTGGCTAGCAGCTGCTCATCTGGAAAGGTTTCCAGAATATCCTCAGACTCAATCGCATTCTCAGCACCTTCAAGACGTGACAGATGGTCAACGACTTGGTTCTTTGTGCCCTTGCGGCTACGAATCTCCAAGTCAAATTCTTGAAGAAGCAACACCCAACGAATTAGGTGCGGCTTGGACTATTTCTTATCAACCAAGTATTTGATGGCTGCGTGATCAGTGTACACAATCACCTTCGACCCGATCAAGTAAGATCTGAGCTTGTCAAAGGCGAACACTACTAACAACATCTCATTCTCGGTCACCGTATAGTTCAGCTGAGCTCCACTCAAAGTCCTACTTGTGTAGTAAATTGAGTGCATTATTTTATCTTTGCGCTGACCCAACACGACTCCCACTGCGTAGTTACTGACTTTGCACATGAGTTCAAACGGTTGCTCCCAGTCGGGGGCAACGATAATTGGTGCTGTGACTAGCCGTTTTTTCAGATCCTCAAACGCCACCCTGCAATCATCAGAAAACACAAAGGGGTTATCTTTTTCAAGCAACTTACAGAGGGGGTTGGAGATCTTGGAGAAGTCCTTGATGAATCGCCGGTAGAACCCGGCGTGCCCAAGGAAGCTACAAATGGCTTTGACTGATGTGGGAGGTGGAAGTTTTTTGATCACATCAACTTTATCTCTGTCCACCTCAATTCCTTTACTTGACACCAAGTGCCCCAAGACGATCCCTTCCTGTACCATGAAATGGCACTTCTCCCAATTAAGCACAAGATTCGTCTCGATGCACCTCTTTATGACACGGGTTAAATTTGCTAGGCACTCATCGAATGAATTTACCACTACTAAGAACTCATCCATGAATACCTCCATGATATCTTCCACTATGTCTGTAAAAATGGCCATCATGCACCATTGGAATGTGGCAGGTGCATTGCAGAGGCCAAATGGCATCCTCCTGAAGGCAAACACCCCATAGGGGCATGTGAAGGTGGTCTTTTCCCTGTCTTCCGTGGCAATTGAAATCTGGTTGTACCCCGAATACCCGTCCAGGAAACAAAAGTGAGACCTCCCTGCAAGCCTGTCGAGCATTTGATCAATGAAGGGAAGTGGGAAGTGGTCTTTTCGGGTGGAAAGATTCAGCCTTCTGTAATCCATGCATATTCTCCAGCCCGTGACGGTTCTTGTAGATATCAACTCATTTTTGTCATTCTTTACCACCGTCATGCCATCCTTCTTTGGAACACATTGCACTGGGCTAACCTAGCTGCTGTCAGAGATGGGGAAAATGATTCCCGCATCTAACCACTTGATGGTTTCCTTCTTCACCACTTCCTTCATGTTTGGGTTCAAGCGCCTTTGGTGTTCCCTGGCAGTCTGTGTCCCTCTTCCAAGAGAATCTTGTGCTTGCAATATGCCGGGCTGATCCCTTTGATATCTGCCATGGTCCATCCAATGGCAGTCTTGCACTCTGAGAGCACCTGTAACAACTGAGTTACCTGCACATCTAACAAACTTGATGAGATAATAACATGTAACGTAGAGTTAGGTCCTAGAAATGCGTACCTGAGATGGGATGACAGTGGGTGGTTCTTCCACATATGGCTTGGCTGGCGGGCTCTTTCTTTTCTCTAAGTGCAATGGTTCAAACCCGAGAGCCCTCGACCAGACCCCTTTACCTTCAAGTGCTAACACCCACTCTGCCAATTCCTCCCCATTGACCTTATCTAAATTCATTAAGCATGCAACAAGGGGGTCCTCAATAGTTAAGGATACATCATCTTCTTCCACTATCACATCCACATCATCAATTAGAGAACAATTGGCGAACTCACTCGGTCGCCTCATAGATTTCTGCACATTGAGCGTGATTTCTTCATAATTAAGCCTCATCTTGAGCTCCCAGTCTCACAATCAATGAGGGCTCTGTCTGTGGCCAAAAATGGCCTTCCCAAGATTATGGGAATCTCCTCATCCACTCGACAGTCTAGTATCACAAAATCAGCAGGGAACACAAAATTCCCCACTTGCACCAAAACATCATCTAGAATACCCGACGGTCTCTTCACCGTCCTATCAGCTAGCTGCAACAACATGGAAGTTGGTCTGGCTCTACCAATACCCAGTCTCTTATAAATGTCTAGGGGCATTAGATTAATGCTGGCCCCCAAATCACACAATGCTTTCGCAAAAGCAAAATTGCCAATGGTGCAGGGAATTGTAAAACTCCCTGGATCAGACAACTTTTCTGCAATTGGTCGTGTTACCACATCACTGCAAGTATAAGTAAGAGTCACAGTCGCCAAGTCTTGGAAATCAAACTTTTGGGACATCAAGTCCTTCATCATCTTCGCATACCCAGGCATCTCTTTCAGAGCATCAATCAGAGGAATGTTTACCTGTATCTGCTTCAGCATATCCAAGAACTTTTTGTACTGCTCATCTTTTTGGTATTTTTCCAGCCTTTGAGGGAATGGTGTTGGCGGTCTCTTCTTCCTAGGGATTTGGGATTTTTCCTTCTCAACCACCACCTCAACTACTGGCTCTGGGGTTATCTCCACTTCCTTTTCAGCCTCACTCTGCCCACTGGGTTCTCCTTTAGTAGTTTGCACTGTTACCTTGGTCAAGGTTGTGGAATCATCAATTTCGATTGGCACTGGTACTAGTGTCTCTGCCTACCTTCTTTAACTAGCCAACTCTTGTTCCAAGTCTAAGTCCCTACCATTGCGGAGACTCACTGCTATCAGCTGCTTCGAGCACTGGTCCTTAGGATTCACCTGAGTGTCTAGGGGTAAAGTCCCATGAGGACGATTGTTCACTGCCATTGAAATTTTGCCCAGCTGCACATCAATATTTTTAATAGCTGAATCATGTGCATCTACTCTTTCACTGATTTTGGCAGTTGACCCAATCACCTGTTGCATCATTTCTTCAAGCCTGGAAAATCCATCTTCTTGCCTCCCCCCATGTTGTTGCTGAGGGGGGTGGTATGCCTGCTACTGATTCTGATTGTTATACCCTTGTGGCCATTGATAAGGTGCCACAATACCAATGAGGTCTCATGGCACCCATGTTTCCATTGTTCTGCTGCTGATGAGGTGGTCTATACAGTTGAACTTGCTGACCCATTTCTGTCCCCCTTGTCTTTGGCCTCCATAGTTTGACACATAATTCATGTTTGCTGGGTAAGGAGGGTGATCACAATCCGCATTCCACTGATTACCAATTGGCTGACTAATGCAAGATGTGCATAAGCCCCCATTGGTAGTATCCACAATATGAACCTGCTGCTTTATCCCTGACTCCTCTACCTTCTTCGTAAGAATACTCATCTGTGTCATCAAAGTAGCCATGTTCTCAGCCATGGTGTTGGACGAATCTAATGGAACTGAGTGAACAACTGGGGTAATTGGAGCACCCCTGGTTGTCCACCCTGAATTCTGTGCCATTGTATCAAGTAAAATCTAGCACTCTCTCCATGTCTTGATAAGGAATGCGCCACCAGCTGAAGCATCGACATTGGCTTTTACACCATCAGCCAGACCCATATAGAATCGTTGTCCCAACATTTGCTCAGGAATACCATGGTGAGGATAGATAACTAGCATCCCTTTAAACCGTTCCCATGTCTCCTGCAGTGTCTCCATGGGATTCTGTCTGAAGCTTATGATCTCATCAATCTGCTGTGCTGTCTTGTTTGGTGGATGGAATTTATTCAAAAATTGCTTGACCAACTCCTCCCATGTTGCAATAAAGTTGATAGGGAGGGTTTTGAGCCAAGTCTGGGAAACTCCTGTCACCGAAAATGGAAACAATAACAGTCTTAATGCCTCCGGGGTAATATTCGGCTGCCTCTGGGTCTTGCAGATGGAAAAAAAGTTCTTTAAATGCTGTTGGGGATCCTCAACGTACGACCCCGAAAATAGCCCCTTATTCTGCAACAGGTGCAACATATTGTTTGTAATCTGGAAAGACTTTGCTTCAATCTGAGGGACCAAAATCGCGGTTGCCAAGTTGCCAGCTGTGGGTTGTGCCCAGTCGTATAATGGTGCCTCAGGTACAATGGGTACCTGAGGCGCTACAATCCTTGCAGCAGGGTCGCCCACACCATCCCTGACATCCCCAACATTAAGGTTGATTCTGTCGTTCAGCTCTGCCATGTCTGGTTCTATGTGTTCAATGTGTGGTTGTTGTTTGCTTCTCCGATTGGCCCTGTTCAAGGCCTTGAAAACTCTTTCAGGATCTGGCAATGCTTCAAATACGTTACCAGTTCTCGAAGAGTTTCTAGGCATGAACCTGTACCACCGGTTTAGCAAACATTAGAAATTCAATATATGTGTGAAATCAAAGAAACTTGACTATACTTAATAATTTTCGTATTTTTCTTCAACTACACTTGATAATACCGTTAACTCCCCGGCAACGGCGCCAAAATTTGATCACGCTCAACTATGTCTATTAAAAGACTAAGCGGGCATTGCAAATATAATCCGGGGTATTATGCCCAGAGTCGAATCCCACAGGGAATTAACGTATCAACTGTCGTCTTTAGATTACTAAATTCTCAATAGTCAACTTTCTCAAACTTTGTGAATATCATTTGATGTTGTTTATACTACTACAACTGAACAGAAATAATAAACTAAAGATTAAGTAACAATAAGGTGTAAACAATGATGATAAAGGTCTAAGGTTATGGTTTCCCCCGTTGGTAAAATTCCTTCTTTTGAACTTCCTATAGTTTTGATTTAGTTGTCTCTATCAATCATGAACACTCTAGTTATCATAAATCTCTCTCAAGTAATTATGATAATTTACTAGACGCACTCTCTCAAGTTACTAGCTAGTTTGCATTACAGTTCACTTTAGACTGCACCCGAGGTATCGTTATCTCTAATCCAACCTCTAAACCCTCGCTTATGACTCTCGCCTATACTCCGGGAGTGGTGTTGTTCTAACAACTACCTAAATATGCACTCTCTCTCAAGTAGATACATAATATATAGGAACATCTAATTGAGGGCCCTTCAATCAACTACAACAAGAACGTAGTTGAACAAATAGAGATTAACAACCAAACAAAACTATATTAATATCTCAACAAGTTCATCCCCAACGGGTTCCACCAACAACCTCAGATTAGAAAATTTAGCTACTCATGCTCAAGAACAATAAAACCCCATAAGAAATCATGATTCTCAAAAGAAGATTAAAGGAAGAAAATCTAAAACTCTAATGGTTTCTTGTCTTCTCACAATGAGTCTTGCCTCATACTTGAGTCTAAAAATAAGAATATCCTTCTCTTGGGCGGATATACAATGTTTAAATAGGGTCTGGAAATTTATTCCCCTGTTTTGCACTTAAGTCCTTCAATTTTCCAGGTCGGTCATCTGTCACCCGGTGTCGCGGCACGAATGCGGCGCGACCGCGGTGGGCTACACGTATTCTTCTTCAGTTATTCCTCCACCGAGATCCAGCCGCGGTGGACCGCGCGGTGGACCATGTTCCAGCACTTTCAACCCTTTCTCTTGTGCATTCCTCACGATTTCTTCTCGATTGGCCTCAAACTCCCTTAATTGACTCCAAATTGCTCCAAAGTATCTCCTCTCATAGAATATATCCTGTAAAGCACACGAAACACTAATCAAAGCATTTTGTTATCAATATTCACATTTAAAACATAACAAAGTATGGTTCATTAGGGGCAAAAATATAGTCTAATTCACCTATTATCAGCAGCTGAAAGGCATTCCATGTGCACATGCCATAACATCAATGCACAACAAGAGGATTGATGCATCTGAGTCAATTGCAACATGGTACAGAAAGGAGACCTATCTGCAGGCTTATTCAAACTTTATACAACTTGTCCCCAATATGGTAATGTGGCAAGTTACCTCAAATCCAAAGATTGAGCCACCTGCAGGTCAAAAAATGCATGGCTGGCCAAAGAGAAATAGAAGAAAGGAGGAACACTACAAGAAAATAGGCCTTTAGCGAGAGGAAATTTGGTCGTTAAAAGTCCAGATCCGGTCACTATAAGTCAATAACGATCGAGAAAAATCCGGTCGTCCGTTAAAAGCTCCCACGTTAAAAGTTAACGACCAATTTTCAATCCGCTCGTTAAAGACCCTTTAGCAACGACATAATTTCCGGATGTTATACATCGTTTTTAGCGACATGATTTTTCTCTCATTAATGTGTTATCCAGTCGTTAAAAGTCTCAATGAAAATAACTAAATTTGTTCCTTACAAGTGCTTTTAGCGACCGAAAGTCCCTTTGTTAATTCCATAATTACATTTAACAGCCAAATTTTCCTTTGCTAGTGCCTAATAAACTGTTTGAGAACCCTGTTATTCAAGAGTTACTATGACCACATTCCCTTCGCTAACGGAAATTTTAATAAGTACAATTACAAAAATATATATTTCACTTATAGTAATACTTATTTTATATGCTTTCATACACACACCAGACACATTTGAAAATGAACCAAATGATTGATATTCCGTTAATACAAAGATCAAAGCATCACATTATCAGAAACAAATTCAAATAGTATAACATCATCACATTACCAGAAAGCAATCCAAATAGTATAACATCATTTTTAACAATTCCTAAAAAGAGAAAATAAAATTGCAGCATATGTACATAAGACAGTGCTTCAAACCATCCCTAACAGAACAAAATTATCTTGTTACTTTCTTCTACAATAGGTTCTTCAGACTTTTTCATGTTTTTGATCTGTTAAAGTAAAAAGTTTATGTGAGTTTGTTACAAAGAATAAATAATGAAAGGAGTTGTAGCGTAAAAATAGTAATTCAATTGTTTCTACTCCTTTTCTACATAATATGAACTAGCACTGGTAAGATGAAATAGCTAACTTGGGAGAAGTCACCTTCAACTACTGTTAAAAATCAGATGTTACATTTGTCAAGAACAAAGTCACCATTAAAGCTGTTCAAAATTGAAATACTAGTGTTACTTGCTAACTCTATCTCATGACAGGCAATCGAAGGAAGGAGATGAAACAACATCAAAAACTAATTGGGATTGAAACAGAAAGCTCATTTTCATGGCACTTACGATTTTATTTTTCATAAATTGTTTCTTCTCAAACAGATAACGATGGACTTATCTTGTTTTACTTATGCATAAATGAAATATTAATATTCTCAAGAAGAAATCAAATGTTTGACAATTGGGCGTAACATGGGATCAAGCTGTTGGCAACTTATCCATTTGTGATTGTAGTTAAATAAATTGGCAGGATTTGCAAAAATATTTTTTTTGGTTTGAGCTCTATTTTTTCCATAGGCAAGGAAAGTAAAAGAAGAGGTGATTAATGTAAAATTGTATTATTTTTAAGTTTTAGATAAAGTATATTTTGAAAGGTGATTAATAGGATTTTTAATCTACTAACCTGTTAAATGCTTTAATCTATTGTTCACTTGAACATGATGACGAAGCCTGGTTAAACACTGCACTTGCAAGTTGTGCATATTTACTGTCTAGAACATCGCATTTACTCTCTATCCCTTCAATGCGCCCTTTTAGTGATTCGTTTTCTTTTTCAGTAGCTCTCAACTTTTCCAACAATGCAGCCTTTGAGGAACTACCACATTTTAACTCCTTAGCAGTAATTTCATCACAAATTCAACTACATGGCTCTTGCATTGAGATTCGAAGCACCATACTACGACCTCAATATTTGTAAGAGACGATTCAAATTGCACCAGTTCTTAGATTTTAGCCTACAAATTACAAGACTATTGGAAACAATACAACAAAGAAAATAAAATGATGTAAAATAAAATTTAACAATTAACTTACATATTTTTCATTGGTTTCAGGTACAACAAACTTTTCGTCCTTCTTACGAGTCTCAAAAAAGATAGTTGCCATATCTAGGGGGTTTCCATCTTTGCCTCCTTCCACATTTAAATAAATAAGTCACGGAATTTTTTTTTAACAAAGATGAGGTTTCTTAATAAAATTACAACATTTACTCACCAATTCATAAATGATCTCTCGAATAGGCTTACTACCCCGTACGATGAGGCATTGTCAACTTAGACCTATTGATCGAGTTTTTTGTACTTGTTTCCTAAATTAACAATACACCACCAAAATTATGATTAGCCACTTAATATAAGAAGATGTTAATAAATAGTTATGAAACCTGACCTTAAATTTTTCAGTTAAACAATGCTCTTTGACCGGCCATTTCCAATCACTTTTGTCTACCCCCTTTGGCACATCTCTTAAAGCATCGCAGAATGACTTATACTTTATGTTCTTGTGCATCGATCCTCTCCAATTGTTCCATAACTTTCTCATATGTTTCAAGACATGATTTCACTGGTCATTTATGTTATCACTATCAAATTTGCCTATTTTATTTCACAAGTGTCATTAATAATGAAACTCAAAATTTTCAGACAAATTAGAAAAATAAAATTTTAACCAATTATGTGTATCACACGAGATTTTAAAGCTCATAATGGTTATATGTGTTCTAATTTGTAAATAGGGCATATTCCTTAAAGAAAAAAGTGAAGCGAGCATCAGTTGATATTTGGTTCTATTTGAATGGCAAAAGAAAAATACTTATGCACAAATACACCTGCAACAGTCAACATAAGAGGTTAGAAAAATTTGAAGCAGCAAATATGCACGAGCGAATATTAATAATAGAAGAATAGGTGTATGCCACAATTAAAATGAGGAACAAATAGTAAATCAGTTATAAGTGCATCTAAAGAATCTAAGAAAGTGACAAGGTTGGGTATTGTCTTAATTATTCTGAAAGTACTTTATTCTAGGACTTGGAAACTATTACATCAAAATCTCCAAATATAATGCATATTTTTTTGACACCATTACATTATTAGATTAAGTTGAAATATAATAACCAATACACCTCTTTATAGTAGGGCTGGGCATATATCAGGTATAACCGATAGTCCGAACCGAAAAAAATTTATTGGGATATTGATATCGGGTTATTGGGTTAACGGTTCGGTAACGGTTTTGTATTTTTTTCACTATTGAGTTATCGGTTCGGGCCACTGTTTGCCAAATTTCTTAACGGGTTACCCGATAACCCAATAATATTTAATAAAATTAGGATTTCACCCTTAAGTATATAAATACATCTAGGGCTTCATTCTCTCTTTTTCTCTCAACTTTCCCATTCGTATTCAAGATTAAAATTTCACAGTTCACTCTTCAGACTTTGATTCAATTCTTGAACAATTCTTCTTCGAAAAGTACAACCACATTCTTAGAATCTTAGCGTAAGTTTTTATTCCAAATTTTTTCTTTGTTAAGAACAATTTTCGTTCCTTTCTTTTGAGTTTTACAGTAGAGTTCGATAATAAAAATATAGAATTTTTGATTGTTTTCAATTCTTTATTTTGTGCTCGTATTTTAGTAAAATATTTGTACTTATTAATTTTAAGGTGAAAATTGCTACTACTTTGTATTATTATTATTAATGTATTTGGACTACTGTTGTCGAAGAATTAACACTATTTCAGTTGTGTTTGGACAACCGTTGAATTACTAGTACTCTTGTTGCTCTTGCTACAATTGGACTCTGGAAATTGACATTGATCTCTTGATTATGGTTTGGCAGGAAACCAACAAATTATAATTTATGTTCCTGTTAACTAATATTTCCAGTGAATTGGAGATGGAATGCTTGTGGAGTTGTAATCTCAATTTTTGAGATTGCACACGTCATGAATTTGTCAAAATAAAACATGCTTCAAATATTAGTTGTGGCTAGAACGCAGAATGGGTAGTATACTATATGTAAATTCTTCTCTTTTTTGCTCAACTCCAGTGAATTGTCTTCTCTTTTTTGCTTAACTCTAGATTGAATTATCTTATCGGGTAAACCGATAACCGAGCCGATAATGATCGATAATCGATTAACCGATAACCGATAATTAATATCATATCGGTTTGGTTATCAGTTTATCATATTTGTAAACCGATAACCGATAATATTCATAACTGAACCGAACTGACCGATGTCCACCCCTACTTCATAGTGAACCTAATAGAATAACATAAATATGAATAAAGTAACTATAAATTAATGATAAATAATGCACACAATATCTTTCACAAAGATAATACCTGATCCAAGAACTATGTAGATATTGGTCTTTTACAATATCTATTTTTACTTCTGCATAGGCTCAAACATGATGAATTTTATTTACATTTGGACTTGACACCTCTAATTATTTACGCCGGAATATTTCTTTTCAGAAATAAAAAAAGTTTCCACAAGTTCATTACATTCAAAAACTGCAGACTAGTACAAAAATCTAACATATTTTGTTATCTTTGTGTTGTATTATGCATTCACGAATTACAAACTAGTATAAAGTCACAATTCACTTAAATTCTTTAGTTTCCAGTTTTGTGAAGCATTTCATTCACTTACAATTAAACTCGTAATATAAATGGAAATAAATTCAAGCGTACGCTTCAAGATGAGTCATGGTTTTAGTAAAAAAGAAGAAGAGAAAAGTCATCAATACATGCCTACAACAGTAACAAGTGCTTATCTCTGTCTTGAATGTACAATTGCAATTGAACTTTCAATATGGTAAAACCAGCCATTCAATGCATGATGTAAGCTCACAGTATTTCCTTTTCATTTGTGAAGAGAAGGAAAATCAAGATAGTAATTCTTTAAATTCTTACCGTAAAAGTTTGTCACATGTATTCCAGCTTATATTCTTCGATTTCCGTCCATAAATGTATGTGCAATGGGCACATATCACGATCACGAACTAATACACCTAAGTGTCTCGTAAATAAGACATGATGCTTCCCAACAACTCGATTGTGGTAAAAAGTCACTCTAATGCCATACCTTTCAGTTTTCTGGCTCGGCTAGGATTTCACTTACTTATTAATGACTAATGCCGTTAGTATTTAAATTAATATTGTCCTTTTCATTTAAATGGTGTTATGTTTGATCTGGCCGCAATACTGGTAACATAGAGGTAGATGCATCTATAGTGTAGAACATGTTTCTGCTGTGTTCATTCCTAAAGAGTATGTGGATTTAACACATTGCAAATTACTTATCTTTGTTCTTGGGAAGTGAATATTAAGTATACATCTTCTTAAGGTTACTTCTGAGGTAGCATTCAAGACAATTCTAAGTATACATCTTTTCCTAATCCCGTCTTCAAACATTTCAAAAAAAGAAAAAAATGTCTACATCATCTACATTCAGTTCAGATTCTTGAGTTTATGTAACGACCCGGCCGGTCGTTCCGCGAGATTAGTCTCGTTTCTTCTGATTTTGCTTTATCACATGTTGTATAACCTATTTATGTTGTGTTGGGTCGGTTGGTTCGGGTTCGGAGTGGTCGTGGTGAGAAGTGAGACACTTAGTCTCTTAAAGTGGCCTTATGGTTAGAAAAGTCAACCGGGAGTTGACTATTAGGTAAACGACCTCAGAATGTGAATTTTATGGCTCGGATAGCTTCGTTAAGTAATTTGGGACTTAGAGTGTGTTCGGAATATGGTTTTGATGTCCGGAGTAGAATTAGACTTGAATTAGCGAAATTAAGTTTTTGGCGATTCCGGTTGGCAATGGAAAATTAGCTATCGGGGTCAAAATAGAATTTCGAAAGTGGGAACAGGTTTGTAGTGTCATTTTGAATGTGTGTGCAAAATTTCAGGTCATTCGGACGAGGTTTGGTTAGTTTCGGCATCGTTGGCGATTTTTGGAAGTTTGAAGATCCTTAGGCTTGAATCATGAGTTGAATTGGTGTTTCGATGTTATTTTGGGTGTTTCGAGGGTTCAACTAAGTCCGAATGATCATTTATGACTTGTTGGTACTTTTGGTTGAGGCCCCGAGGGGCTCGGGGTGAGTTCAGAAGGTCATCGGGAGGTTTAAACTTGGAAAATGCAGCAGAAAATGCTGCTAGTGCTGAGTTGCTGGTGTGGCCGCACCTGCGGAAGGGAAACCGCAGGTGCGATGCAGCAGGTGCGAGGCGCCTTGCGCAGGTGCAGAAATGGCCAGGCTGGTGAAAGGTCGCATGTGCAGTGGTTTGGTCGTAGGTGCGGGAATTGGTCCTTTAAGTGAATTGCGCAGGTGCGCACCTGGGACCGCATGTGCGACAAATGGACCGCAGGTGCGGTCATCGCTGGGCAGAACATATAAATAGTACCCTTAGAGAATTTTGGTCATTCTTCCACCATTTTTACACGGGTTTGAAGCTTTTTGAAGGGTGTTGAAGAGGAAATTCAAGGGTTCTTTGTGGAGGTAAGACTTTTGGACTTAAAACTCGTTTATATGTGATTATTGGATTGATTAGGGGTGAAATTTATGGGAAATTAGTACCAAAATTGGGCAACTAGGACTTGTAATTGGATACTTTGAATCGAGGAATTTAGGGGTCATTTGTGGGTGGATTTTGATGTATTTTATATGGGTAGACTCGTGGAATGATAAGGATTATAATTTTGTGATTTTTATCGAATTCCGAAACGTGGGACCGGGGGTCAGATTTGGCCAATTTCGAGATTTGTGCTTAATTTTGATAATTTTCGAATGGGTTTCGTCTCCCTAGCATATATTGATAATATTAATTTGGTTTTGGTTAGATTTGGAGCAATCATAGGCCGATTCGAGGGGCAAGAGGATCGCAGATTAGTATTCGGGACGGTTTGAGGTAAGTAACGATTGTAAATCTAGACCTGAGAGTATGAAACCCCAGTATTTCGTATTGTTTTGATAAATAAGGTGACACACATGATAGGTGACGAGCGTGTGGGCGTGCACCGATAGGGATTGTGACTTGGTCCGTCCCCTCGCGACTACTAAGCCGCATGTTTGATTTGAAATCATAGGATATCCTGTATTTTAGAGATTTATACTTTATTATGGGTTGTATGAGATGTTTGGGGCCTTGTGCCGACCTGTTTAGACCCTCAAAGGGTATTTTTCCACTATTCTCAAACTATTTTTTGATAAAAAAATATGAACTCAGTCATGCTTTATATATGTTGCTGTTTATTACTGTTATCACCCTGCGGTAGAATATTGAGAGATATTTTTGGGCTGAGTCCCCGTGATTGTGACGAGTTTCCCAAGTGGCTTGTGAGGATGACTGAGTGAGGCCGAGAGCCAAGTTTGTGAGCATAGTTATGGATTAGGCCGCACGCAGCAACAAGGTATGTGGATCGGGCTGCACGCCACATCGATATATAGATTGGATCGGGCTGCACGCCGCAGTGATATAGCGCTTAGGCTGTAGGAGCCCCTCCTGGATTCTCTACACCCCCAGTAAGCGCAGTCGACTATTATTTGGATCGGAATGCACGCCGCAACGGATATTATGTGGACCGGACTGCACGCCGCAATGGTTATATATATATATATATATATATATATATATATATATATATATATATATATATATATATATATATATATATATATATATATGGTACCTGTTGAGTGAGAGTGCTGAGTGTGAGCGTTGACTTATGATAGTGGAGTCACGAGTGACTGAGAGGCCTTATTTACGAGTAACACTGTGCTTGAGAGGCTATTATTTATGAAACTATTTTTTTTCCACTCTTCTTTACACTGAGCCTCTTTGATATATGTTGAACTAATGTTTTATACAAGTTTAAACAGGGATACTGGAGTTTTGTGAAATATTTGGTAAATGTAGATTTTTGACTTGATCTATTTACCTTCACTGGTACTTATTTGAAATTATAAAGTTTAAATGCTCGTCACTGCACTCAAGTCTTTAGTTATGGTTGTTACTTACTGAGTTGGCGTACTCACGTTACTCCCTGCACCATGTGTGTAGATCCAGGTACCGGATCAGAGCGCTAGTCGATTCTCATTTGCGTGGAGTTCACTCAGGGATTGAGGTAGCTGTCCGGCGTCCATAACTTGCCCCCTTCCTTTCCTATTTCTGTTGTTTTTATTCAAAATTCCAGACTTGTATTAGTATATGGGATAGTATCACAGTGTATTACTCTTCAGTTGCTCATGACGGTTGACTCCAGATGTTTGGGGCCGTGGTTAGACTTGATCGTTTTCATTATTATTATTGTTGAACATGTTTTAAAAATGGGAACTTTAATAGAACATGATAACTTATATTTTAAATGGAAAGTGTTATTTATCATTTGAGGTAGATTGGCTAGCCTAGTTTCACGATAGGCGCCATCACGACCAATATTGATTTTTGAGTCGTGACAAGTTGGTATCAGAGCCTAGGTTACATAGGACTCACCGGTCATGAGCAGGTTTAGTAGGGTCTTGCGGATCGGTACAGAGACGTCTGTACTTATCTTCGAGAGGCTACAGGACCCTTAAGAAATTCTCTCATTCTTGAATTTTGTCGTACGAATCTGTTGATTCTGGAAATCTAAACTTTTGTTGTTTCATTATCTTACAGATGGTGAGGACACGCGCTACCGATCAGGGTGACCAGACACCAGCTAGACCAGTGAGAGGTGGAGGCCGCGGTCGAGGCCGTGGTAGAGGTAGGGGAGCAGCCCGCGCAACAACCGAGGCAGTACCTACAGACCCACCTATTGTTCAGGATCAGGTCCCCGCCGTAGATGTGCCAACGGGACAGCTCAGGAACCGGCAATGCCTATTGTTATTCTGGGTCTTCAGGAGACCCTAGCTCAGATTTTGACTGTATGCCCCAGTATTTCTCAAGCAGTCGCTGTTTCTACTACTACCGCTACTTCTCAAGCCGGGGGAGGCACTCAGACTCCAGCTGCCCGGACACCTGAGCAGGTTACCTAGGGACTCCAGACACCGGGGGCAGCTCTAGTCCAGCCGGTGGTCCCAACTCAGGACTTTGTGATTCCAGTTATGCTAGATGACGAGCATCGTAGGTTGGAGAGATTTAGTAGACTTCAAACTCCTACATTCAGTCGTACTGAGGGAGAGGATGCCCTGGGTTTCTTGGACAAGTGTCAGAGGATGCTTCATACTGCAGGGATACTGGAGACCAGTGGGGTCTCGTTTGCTACCTTCCAGTTCTCAGGGGTTGCTTTTACTTGGTGGGAGTCGTACGATAGGCGTAGGCCTGTTGGTGCAGCACCCCTTACTTGGCAGCAGTTCTCCACTCTCTTTTTAGAGAAGTATGTTACCCAGTCTCACAGAGAGGAGCTGCGTAGGCAGTTTGAGTAGTTGCGTCAGGGTGAGTTGACAGTGACGCAGTATGAGATGAGATTTTCAGAGCTAGCTCGTCATGCTTCAGAGTTGGTCCCTACTGAGAGAGCAAGGATCATGAGGTTTGTGGATGGCCTCACTAATCAGCTTCGTATCCTGATGACCAGAAAGAGAGTATTGGGTGCCACTTTTGAGCAGGTTGTGGATATTGCCCGGGATATTGAGGCAGTTCCTCGTCGGGAACGAGATGAGAGGGAGGCCAAGAGGCCTCGTGGATCTGGTAGTTTCAGCGGTAATCCTTCCAGAGGGCAGTTTCAGCATGGTAGAGGCCGCTCATTTAGGCCTCCTCAGCCAGTTCACCCAGCTTATAGTGGTGCATCTTCGGGGCAGGGTCCCCGCAATTCGCATCCGGGCCGTTAATCACTCAGTGCTTTTCCAGCACAAAGTTTATCTCAAGCACCATCTGTTCAGGGTTCCTCTATGCATGGTTCTTATAGTGGATATCCTAGTGCCAGAGGTTCCCTTCAATCCCCGTCTCCAGCACCGGGGAGTTGTTATGAGTGTGGAGAGTTCGGGCATATAAGGAGACAGTGTCCTCATCTTCTTGGGGGTCCATCTCAGCCGAGGAGTCATCCTTCGACTTCAGCTCCAGTTACTTCACCACCCGCCCAGGCAGCTAAGGGTGGGGGTCAGACAGCTAAAGGCCACCCTAGAAGGAGAGGTCGAGCAGGTGGAGGTCAGGCTCGTATTTATGCACTCCCAACTAGGCCAGATGCTATGGCTTCAAATGCAGTGATTACAAGTATTGTCTCAGTCTGTCACCGAGATGCCTTGGTATTTTTTTATCCTGGTTCCACGTATTCTTATGTTTCATCATACGTTGCCCATTTTCTGGATATGCCCCGTGAGTTCATGTGTCGACTCCGGTGGGCAATACTATTATTGTGGACCCTGTGTATCAGTCGTGTGTGATATTTATTGGGGGTTTGGAGACCCGAGTGGATATGTTGTTGCTTAGCATGGTTGATTTTGATGTGATATTGGGCATGGATTGGCTATCTCGTGTCATGATGTTCTTGATTGTCACGCTAAGACTGTGACCTTAGCTATGCCAGGATTTCCGAGGGTAGAGTGGAGAGGTTCTATTGAGTATGTGCCTAGTAGGGTGATTTCCTACCTGAAGGCCCAGCGTATGGTGGAAAAGGGGTGTTTATCGTATTTGGCTTTTGTGAAGGATGTCAATGTTGAGACTCCCACTATTGATTCTGTTCCTGGGGTCCGTGAGTTTCCGGACGTGTTTCTTGCTGACTTGCCAAGCATGCCACATGATAGGGATATTGATTTTGGTATTGACCTGGTGCCAGAAACTCATCCTATTTCTATCCCACAGTATCGTATGGCACCAGTGGAGTTGAAGGAATTGAAAGAGCAGCTTCAGGAACTCCTAGATAAGCGGTTCATTCGGCCTAGTGTGTCACCTTGGGGGTGCACCGGTGTTGTTTGTAAAGAAGAAAGATGGGTCCATGAGAATGTGTATTGACTGCAGGCAGTTGAACAAGGTTACGGTCAAGAATAAGTATCCTCTGCCTCGCATTGATGATTTGTTTGACCAACTTCAGGGATCCAGAGTGTTCTCGAAGATTGATTTGAGATCCGGGTATCATCAGCTGAAGATTCGGGATTCAGATATTCCCAAGACAGCTTTCAAGACTCATTATGGTCATTATGAGTTTATGGTGATGTCTTTTGGGCTGACCAATGCCCCAGCAGCGTTCATGCATTTGATGAACAACGTGTTTCAACCGTATTTGGATTACTTTGTTATTGTGTTCATTGATGACATCCTGGTATATTCTCGTAGCCAGGAGGACCATGCTCAGCCTTTGAGAGTTGTTTACGGAGAATGAGGGAGGAGAAAATTTATGCAAAGTTCTACAAGTGTGAGTTTTGGCTTGGCTCAGTAACTTTCTTGGGTCACGTGGCGTCCAGTGAGGGTATTCAGGTTGATCCGAAGAAATATAGAGGCGGTGCAGAGTTGGCCCAGACCGTCCTCAGCTACAGAGATTATGAGCTTCCTTGGTTTGGCGGGGTATTACCGTCGCTTTGTGGCGAGGTTTTCTTCTATTGCTTCGCCCTTGACCAAATTGACCTAGAAGGGTTCTCCATTCAGGTGGTCAGACGAGCGTAAGGAGAGATTTCATAAGCTCAAGACTGCATTGACCTCCGCACCAGTGTTAGTATTACCATCAACTTCAGGTTCTTATACCGTGTATTGTGATGCCTCGAGGATAGGCATTGGTTGTGTTTTGATGCAGAAGGGTAGGGTGATTGCCTACGCCTTACGCCAGTTGAAGACTCATGAGAAGAATTATCCCGTAGCATCCATTATTCATGCCTTGAAGATTTGGCGTCATTATTTGTATGGGGTACATTGTGAGGTTTTCACTGATCACCATAGTCTGCAACATCTGTTTAAGTAAAAGGATTTGATTTGCGTCAGAGGAGATGGTTGGAGCTTCTCAAGGACTATGATATCACTATTCTATACCATCCGTGAAAGGCCAATGTAGTTGACGATGCCTTGAGTTGCAGAGAAGAGAGTTTGGGGAGTCTAGCATATCTTCCAGCAGCAGAGAGACGATTGGCACTTGATGTTCAGGCTTTAGCAGGCCAATTAATGAGATTGGATCTATCAGAGCCCCGCTGGGTATTAGCTCGTGTAGCCTCCAAGTCCTCTCTTTATGACCAGATTAGAGAGCGCCAGTATAATGACCCACACTTGCTCGTTCTTCAGGATAGGGATGTGGTTATTGGTGAGGATGGTGTTATGAGGATGCATGGTTGGATATGTGTGCCTAATGTGGATGGGCTTTGAGAGTTGATGCTAGCAGAGGCCCACAACTCGCGGTATTCCATCCATCCGGGTGCCGTGAAGATGTATCAGGATCTGAGGCAACACTATTGGTGGAGGCGGATGAAGAAGGATATTATTGAGTTTGTAGCTCGGTGTCTCAACTGTCAGTAGGTCAAGTATGAGCACCAGAGACCAGGTGGATTGCATCAGAGATTGGATATTTCAGAGTGGAAGTGGGAGCGGGTCACCATGGACTTTGTAGTTGGGTTCCCACGGACTTCGAGGAGGTTCGATGCTATATGGGTTATTGTGGAGCGGCTGACCAAGTTCCGCATTTCATTCCTGTTGGTACTACTTATTCTTCAGAGCGGTTAGCTGAGATTTATATCTGGGAGATTGTACGGTTGCATGGTGTTCTAGTTTCTATCATTTCTGACAGAGGTACTCAGTTCACATCTCAGTTTTGGAGGGCCGTGCAGAGAGAGTTGGGTACTCAGGTCGAGTTGAGCACATCATTTCATCCTCAGACTGACGGGCATTCAAAGCGCACTATTCAAATTCTGGAGGACATGTTGCGTGCCTGTGTCATTGATTTTGGGGGTTCATGGGACCAGTTTTTGCCACTCGCAGAGTTTGCATATAATAATAGTTATCAACCGAGTATCCATATGGCCTTGTATGAGGCTTTGTATTGTAGGAGGTGTAGATCTCCGGTTGGTTGGTTTGAGCCGGGTGAGGCTATGCTATTGGGCACAGATTTAGTACATGATGCATTGGATAAGGTGAAGTTGTTTCAGGAGCGGCTTCGCACGGCGCAGTCTAGGAAGAAGAGTTATGCGGACCGGAAGGTCCGGGATGTGTCCTTTATGGTTGGGGAGAAGGTACTGCTGAAGGTGTCACCTATGAAGGGTGTTATGCGATTCGGGAAGAGGGGAAAGTTGAGTCCCTAGTTCATCGGGCCTTTTGAGGTGCTTCAGAGGGTTGGAGAGGTGGCTTATAGACTTGCTTTGCCACCCAGCTTATCGAGTGTTCATCCGGTATTTCATGTTTCCATGCTCCGGAAGTATGTTGGTGACCGTCTCATGTTTTGGACTTCATCACGGTTCGTCTTGAGGGTGATATGTCTTATGAGGTAGAGCTAGTGGCTATTTTTGGGTCGTCAGGTTAGGAGGTTGAGATATAAGGATATAGTTTCAGTGAAGGTAGAGTGGAGAGGATAGCCGGTGGAGGAGGCCAACTGGGAGACCGAGCGGGAGATGTGGAGCAGATATCCTCACTTATTTGAGACTCCAGGTATGCTTCTAGACCCGTTCGAGGACGAACGTTTGTTTAAGAGGGGGAGAATGTAACGACCTGGCTGACTGTTCTGCGAGATCAGCCCCATTTCCCATGTTTCTGCTTTATCACATGTTGTATAACCTATTTATGTTGTGTTGGGTCGGTTGGTTTGGGTTCAGGGTGTTCGTGGTGAGAAATGAGATACTTAGTCTCTTAAATTGGCTTTATGGTTAGAAAAGTCAATCGGGAGTTGACTATTAGGTAAACGACCTCGGAATGTGGATTTTATGGCCCAGATAGCTTCGTTAGGTGATTTGGGACTTAGGAGTGTGTTCGGATGTGGTTTTGATGTCCGGAGTGGAATTAGGCTTGAATTAGCGAAATTGAGTTTTTGGCGATGTCTGGTCGGCAGTGAAAAATCAGCTATCGGGGTCGGAACGGAATTCCGGAAGTGGGAACAGGTTCATAGTGTCATTTTGAATGTCTGTGCAAATTTTCAGGTCATTCGGACGAGGTTTGGTTAGTTTCGGCAACGTTGGCGATTTTTAGAAGTTTGAAGATCCTTAGGCTTGAATCATGAGTTGAATTGGTGTTTCGATGTTATTTTGGGTTTTCCGAGGGTTCGACTAAGTACGGGTGATCATTTATGACTTGCTGGTACTTTTGGTTGAGGCCCCGAGGGGCTCGGGGTGAGTTTGGAAGGTCATCGAGAGGTTTAAACTTGGAAAATGCAGCAGAAAATGCTGCTGGTGCTGAGTTGCTAGTGTGGCCGCACATGCGGAAGGGAAGCCGCACGTGTGATGCCGCAGGTGCGGAAATGGACAGGCTGGTGAAAGGTCGCAGGTGCGGTGGTTTGGTCGTAGGTGCGGGAATTGGTCCTTTAAGTGAATTGCGCAGGTGCGCACCTGAGACCGCAGGTGCGATAAATAGACCGCATGTGGTGTCATCGCTGGGCAGAACATATAAATAGGACCCTTAGTGAATTTTGGCCATTCTTTCACCATTTTTACATGGGTTTGAAGCGTTTTGAAGGGGTTTGAAGAGGAAATTCGAGGGTTCTTCGTGGAGGTAAGACTTTTGGACTTATAACTCGTTTATATGTGATTATTGGACTGATTAGGGGTGAAATTTATGGGAAATTAGTACCAAAATTGGGTAACTAGGTCTTGTAATTGGAGACTTTGAATTGAGGAATTTAGGGGTCATATGTGGGTGGATTTTGATGTATTTTATATGGGTAGACTCGTGAAAGGATAAGGATTATAGTTTTATGATTTTTCTCGAATTCCGAGACGTGGGCCTGGGGGTCAGATTTGTCCAAGTTCGAGATTTGTTCTTAATTTTGATAATTTTTGAATGGGTTTCGTCTCCCTAGCATATATTGATAATATTAATTTAGTTTTGGTCAGATTTGGAGCAATCGGAGGCCGATTCGAGGGGAAAAAGCATCGCGGATTAGTATTCGGGCCGGTTTGAGGTAAGTAACGATTGTAAATCTAGACCTGAGGGTATGAAACCCCGGTATTTCGTATTGCTTTGATAAATGAGGTGACACACATGCTAGGTGACGAGCGTGTGAGCATGCATCGATAGAGATTGTGACTTGGTCTGCCCCGTAGCGACTATTAAGCCGCGTGTTTGATTTGAAATCATAGGATCTCCTGTATTTTAGAGATTTATACTTTATTATGGGCTGTATGCCATGTTTGGGGCCTTGTGCCGACCTGTTTAGACCCTCAAATGGTATTTTTCCACTATTCTCACACTATTTTCTGATAAAAAAATATGAACTGAGTCATGCTTTATATCTGTTGCTGTTTATTACTGTTATCACCCTGCTGTAGAATATTGAGAGATATTTTTGGGCTGAATCCCCGTGATTGTGAGGAGTTGCCCAAGTGGCTTGTGAGGATGACTGAGTGAGGCCGAGAGCCGAGTTTGTGAGGATAGTTATGGATCGGGCTGCACGCTGCAGCAAGGTATGTGGATCGGGCTGCACGCTGCAGCAAGGTATGTGGATCGGGCTGCACGCCGCATCGATATATAGATTGGATCGGACTGCACGCCGCAATGATATAGCGCTTGGGCTGTAGGAGCCCCTCCGGGAGTCTGTACACCGGAGCGCAGTCGACTATTATTTGGATTGGGCTGCACGCCGCATCAGATATTATGTGGACCGAGCTGCACGTCGCAACAGTTATATATATATGATACCTGTTGAGTGAGAGTGCTGAGTGTGAGCGTTGACTTATGATAGTGGAGTCACGAGTGACTAAGAGGCCTTATTTACGAGTGACACTGTGCCTGAGAGGCTATTATTTATGAAACTATTGTTTTTTTTCTCTCTTCTTTACACTGAGCCTCTTATGTTGAACTAATGTTTTATACAAGTTTAAACGGGGATACTGGAGTTTTGTGAAATATTTGGTAAATGTAGATTTTTGGCTTGATCTATTTACCCTCACTAGTACTTATTTTATGAAATTATAAAGTTTAAATGTTCGTCACTGCACTCAAGTCTTTAGTTATGGTTGTTACTTACTGAGTTGGCGTACTCACGTTACTCTCTGCACCATGTGTGCAGATCCAGGTACCGGATCAGAGCGCTAGTCGATTCTCATCTGCATGGTGTTCACTCAGGGATTGAGGTAGCTGTCCGGCGTCCACAACTTGCCCCCTTCCTTTCCTAAATCTGTTGTTCTTATTACAAATTCCAGACGTGTATTAGTATATCAGATAGTATCACAATGTATTACTCTTTAGATGCTCATGACGGTGGACTCCAATTGTTTGGGGCCGTGGTTAGACTTGATTGTTTTCATTATTATTATTGTTGAACATGTTTTAAAAAGGGGAACTTTAATAGAACATGATAACTTATATTTTAAACGGAAACTGTTATTTGTCATTTGAGGTAGATTGACTAGCCTAGTTTCATGATAGGCACCATCACGGCCAGTATTGATTTTAGGGTCGTGACAGTTTAAGGAAAGATATATTCTTAGCACATCCATATTCTGAAAGGCTTGTAAAGAAGTAGAAAGGTCCAAAAGGAATAGATAAGAAAAAGGAAGAGGGGAACATGAATTGTATACAAATTCAAAGGAGCATGACAAGTAGCATAAAAACCAGTAGATGTCTAACTTAGTAGTAAAAAACAATGGGATATGGGAATTATGTATCTTAGAAAGAAGTAAGTCTGAGCAAGTACATACATTATACAAAAGCTCCACGTCCAATGAAATAGATTTAGAATCGGATATGGTCCATTAACCACTTTACAAAGCATTAGATACCTTTACGAAAAATGAAGACACAACTCTCCACTGAAAGCTGGCGACCTTATGTGAAATTAGAACTAGACAAATGCAAATTTTGGCCAACCACTTTTAGTCTAGAGGCCAGGATAGACATGAAGCCAGACTTGGTTCCCCTTTGATCATCAAGGCCTTCAAAGGTATTACCTTCTTCTTTTTTTTATTCTAAATTGTAGTGTAATTAAATTAGTATTTTTTAGTTTATTGATCTGTTGTTAATTTTTTGTAAAACCTCATGGAATCAATACATACTTAGCTAAGAAAATGATGGAAGCACTTGTAAATATAAGTGGGATTAAACTAGGTATGTTTGTAAGAATAAGTGTGCAATTTAGAGAACTATTAGTTGTACTTTGTAATACAGTGTGTTTAGTACTCAAATGATTGACAAGAATAGAGCAGAATTCTTTTATTCATCAAAATAAAAATCTGGTTTTAAACTTTAATAATCAAAATGAGTAGTTCGTTAAGTTACTTATAAAAATAACTTAATGAATGCTCTACTACTCTTTTAAGCACTGTGATATTATCTGCTTGTGTCATGAAATTTGATTAGCAAGAACTCATGGGGAACAAGGCAAATGTGTATGACATGCAGTTACATAAATTATCTTATTTAGGATGTTCAAATTGAGATAATTCATAGAACAACATTATCTTTGGTACTTTTAAATTGAATTGGAAGTTTCTGTCCGTCTTTATCCAAAAGGTGAGACATTTTCTGTTCCTTTTGCAAAAAGCTGTTTCCATTTTCACTAAGCACTCAAAGCGAGACGTTTCACTAATGAACTCTATGCAATTCCCTTATTCATTATGTGTATATGCAGTTGTATTGCCCGGTTTCTATGCATTTATGAAACTCTTATTTCTGAACTGACTGAAAGCTAGCGCTTCGCGTTCTTTATATTCCATCCTATTCCATTTGGGGATAGGCGACTAATACTAAAATAATAAGTGAAGTAGTCGTCATCTGACCAATCGGCTCGGACACCAGACCGCCTGTGCCCGCCTACTTTGTCTCGCCTTAAGTGGAATGACTCTCTTAGTTAAGCTGCGCCCCGACCCGAGTCCCCACATCTGCTTTTCTCCGCCCTCAACCCAATAAGTTGGCAAAGCCAACACAAGATTAGGGTCGTCCCCTTCATTCTACACAAAAATTTGGTCGTTATACTACTCTTTTAACGATCGGATTCATATCCCTTCGTTAAAATTTTGTCGTTAAAAGTTAATATTCTTGTAGTGGAAGGAGAAGTTAAAAAGGCCGGTAAGTTATCCAAAATTGGAATAACAATGACATGCTCTATTTGCAAGTCCAGTGCACATAATAAAAGAAGTTGTCCCTCCAGGCCAACATCCCCAACAACCCCAACATTAACAGAGGTAAAACTTATCTACATTACTTTACATTGAATTGTTGGATAGATTTTTAACTTGACTTGTCACCTTTTAGTGTAATGCTTCCCAACAATCATCAACTGGAAGTACAAGGAAGAGAAGTGTTGTTGATACTCAAGAGGGATCTACAAACTGGGAAGATATTGAAGAGAGTAGAACTAAGTATACGAGGCCGAAGGTTAAACGGCTAGGTGTATTTGTGTCTAAGACTGGTTATAGTTGTGTTAATGTATACTATATTTAGTTATGCTTCAGCAGTCATAAAATATCTCTTTTAATTGCAGCAAGGTATGCCTAGCAGCATAGTAATTTCCACAACTGTAGTGATGAATTCTGCAGAAGTTACAGGTGATATTGGATATAAGCCCAGCAAGTCTTTGAAGTTGAAAGGAAAGCAAGCTATTACTCAAAGAGAACTCCAAATGCAAAGAGCTATACATAGAGTCCAAAAAAGATCAAAGGCTATTGAAATTCAAACAAGATCACAAACTGGAACTTCTCCTTTGAAGATAACAACATAAATTTCTAGAATTAACTTAGCTAAGCTAATTTTTGTGTTAGTGTTGATAGTGTTCTGTACAAATTTTGGTGGTGTTGTTAGTAGTATTTTGTAAGCACTTTGTGTTGGTGCTGGCTGTGATCTACAATCATTTTGTGTTGGTGTTAGTAGTATCTTAGAAGCACTTGTGATGCTATCCAAGAAACGCATTGTTTCAATATTAGACTATAATGGTATAATTATTGCTTGGATGTCAGTTGCTCATCCCTATGTCTTTCTCAAGTGTAACTGTATGAATTCATGTTTTCAGTTGAAGAACAAAGCAAAAAAGAAGAAAGTGGTCCTCTTAAAGTAGTTGCTGAAGTTGAGACAGTGTAGTCTTTTGCATATAGTTTGTCCTTATCTTTTGTTTTAATCCACCCAAGTGCTACGTACTATGTTTACTTGATTACCAGTTTTTCATCTACCAATTTTACTGCTTACTCTAAAATGAAAGTATTACATTGGACCCCATCCAAAATACAACATCAAGTTACATAGCACACTACATAGACAAATCTTCAAAGTTTTTCTCCACTTCAACCCTTGCTCTTGTTCATTTCTCTTCTTCAACAAACCCAAAATAACAACTTTTTCTTGTTCCGAAAATTCTGGATCATACCACTCGAAATATTTACAAGCTACTCGACCTTTAATTCGTGACAATGGACGAAAATTAGAGACAAAAAGAAAACATGTATAACAAACCCAACAAAAATATACTAAAATTGAACCTTCTAAATAGCAATAATCTCACTATATTCATACTCTATAGTTTCTGCATCCAAGAAATCTCCCGCCGGGATTAACATTTGACCAAAAATAAATTACACATGCCGGATACCCACATCTACAAAGTGTATTCATCTTTAATGTGGGGTATGGTGGAGAAAAATAGGACATAAATCTGAAAATGGGACTAAGTAATTTAACTAATAAAGAAGAAAATCAAGAATTATAAGGAAATGTATGAGCTTGAGTTTGGCTTCAATGGAGGATGTTATAACTAGGAAGAAGAAGGATTGTGGCAGTTGGGATGTTATTTGGGGGCCTGTTTTTGGTGTTTGAGAGCTCTCTCTCACGCGCCAAAGTGCACTTAATACCACTTGCTATGCCATGTGGTAGATCAGGGGGTTTCTAAATTCATATAGTCAAGTGTAGGGGGGGTAATTAGGACTGGGCATAGTTCGGAGAGGACACTAATAATCTGAGCCAAGTTTAGGGGTGGTTTAAGGTATTTTGCTTGCTGAAGATGTCTTCCCCTTTGAATGATGAATGATGAGCTGGAAATATTGTATCAAGTGTTGGTAACAATGAAGTGTAATTGAGCACATTAAGATAACCTAGTCCATAATCTGATGGCATATGTACATTCTGCAAACAAGTGTTCTTTTGTTTCCTTATTAGCCTGGCACAACACACATGTCTCATCTATATGGAGACCCCATCTCTTCAACCTATCTTTTGTTAGCAATCTTTTATGGTTCTGTAGCCACATAGTAAATATGGCTTTAGGTCTAGCATTATTCTGGAACATTAAGCATCTCCAATCCATCTTATAGTGAATTGATATCAACTGTAAGTATATGTGCTTAATTTTACTCTTTTGCTCATCCAGTGGTCTGTGAAGTTGATTGATTATCTGCTTAGCTTCAAAGATCTTTCTGATCAGCCAACTTGCACTTTAAGTGATGCTCATATCATCAATCCTTTGCCTTTTAATATAATAAGCGTGGATCCATTTGATCCACAACTTACCTTGTTTATGAGTTAGATCCCAGTAGGTCTTGGAAATTGCAACACTATTCCACACCTGCATGTTAGTAAGATTGAGTCCCCCAACATATTTAGAGAGACATACCTTTTCCCAAGCAAGCAATGATTTGGTAAGCACATTTCCACCAAACCATATGTAACTTCTGCAGTAAGCCTCAATTAATTTTACAACCTTAATTGGAATTGTAAGCATATGAGACCAATAAGATTGTATTCCGAACAACATTGTTTGACCAACTGAGCTCTGCCAGAATAGGATAATTTTTTTGCTGTCCAATATGTTATTTTTGCTACCATTTTAGTAATGAGGGGCCGCCACTGAAGAATAGATAGCTTTTTAGTGTCTAGTGGAACCCCTAAGTACTTAAAAGGTAATTTTCCCTCAGTGTACCCAGGAGTTTGAATGACCACTGCCTTTTTAATAGGATCCATGCCCCCATAATAGACTGAACTCTTTGACAAATTAGCCTGTAGTCGTGAGGCAGATGAGAATGTCCAGAAACAGTGATGGATCCTGTGCACTGATTCTAGATCACCCCTGACGAATAGTAATAAGTCATCTGCAAAACACAAGTGAGTGATACCAAGTTTGCTACATAGAGGGTGGTATTTAAATTTTTTATCTTGCTTCAATCCTTTGAGTAGTCGACTCAGATACTCCATAGCAATAGCAAATAAGAATGGTGACATTGGCTCTCCTTGCCTAAATCCCTTAGTTGCATTAAAAGGCTCTGCTGATTCTCCATTTAACAAAATAGAGTAATTAACCGTCGTCACACAATCCATTTCCATTTTATAAATATCTCAAGGAAAGCCAGTCCCTCAAGAACCTGCTCTAAGTATATCCATTCTACAGAGTCATAAGCCTTCTGTAGATCCACCTTTATCATTTATCTAGGAGAAATATGCTTCATGTTGTATGACTTAACCAGCTCATGAGCTAATATTATGTTGTCTGCTATTCTTCTCTCAGGAATGAAGCCTGCTTGTGAGTCAGAGATGAGATGATTCATAACTTTTTGTGTTCTTCTAGTTATGAATTTGGAAATTATCTTATACAATATGATGCAACATGCTATGGGTCGATAATCATTTACTGTGTCTGGGTTTGCAACTTTTGGCAGTAAGGTGAGAGTGGTGCAATTTATGGCCTTATATAGGATCCCTGTATCAAAGAATTCATTCACTTCTTCACAGACATCTCTTGAAAAACACAGAATTGAACCCATCTATCCCCGGGGCCTTACAGCCCCCAATTGCATTCAGCCATTCATAGATTCCACCCTCTGTAACATTGGCACACAAATCTTTGTGTTGCACATGTGATAGACAAGGACCATTCCTCATGACCAATCTATTGACACCTGGCAAGCTAGATGCTGCTGTTCCCATCAAAGATTTATAAAAGTCAACAAATTCAACTTTGATTGCTTTTGGTTCTTGTAGTTTACCACCTGTTAAGGAGTTGATCTTAAGAATCTGCTTCTGAGTTTGCTTTTCATTCATTATGGCTGTGAAATATTTTTTGTTTGAATCACCTAGTCTAATCCAAGTAGCCCTAGATTTTTGTTGCAGTGCACTTTTCTCTATCAATGACCACTTCTCCAATTGGTGTAGGGATTCTTTCTCCTGATAAGCTAGAGTATCAGAGTAATGGCTCTGCATTTCTTCTTGAAACTATTTCAAATTTTCTCTCGCGTGTGTAATTTTCCCTGAAACTCCTTTAAACTCTGTTGAGTTTAGTTGCTTAAAGACTGGCTTCAGTTGTTTCAGCTTAAGCCACACATTCATCATCTATCCAATTTGCCATAGTTCTGGCCAATCTTTGTGCTACAATTTGATTAACTTGTTCATGGTCTGCCCATATGTTGAAGAACGTAAAGGGAACTTCAACGTTGCTCTTTGGTTCTCTCAGTGGTATAAGCATAGGATTATGGTCTGAAATGAACGATTCTCCATAGTTTACATTCAAGTGCCCATATTGCATCATCCACTCATCATTTGCAATTGCCCTATCAAGTCTACTCCATACTATGTCATCCCCTCTTTGGTTGTTGGTACAAGTGTAGTAGTCTCCCTTCCAAGGTATTTCATTTAACAATAGATTATTGTAGAATTCTGAGAAGTCCTTCAATTTAGCTATAGTTACAGGATTTCCTTGTCTATCCTGAGGAGTTAGCAAAACATTGAAATCTCCACATAGAAGCCAAGGTATCTTGATCTTGGGAGCCATCTGTCAAAGTTTATACCACAACGCTTTCCTTTGATCTACTGTGTTAAACCCATATACCACTGTGAGCATACAAACAATACCATTCAATTTACCGGTCACCTGAGTTGGGCTACCTTTGCTATGAGTTGAACTTCTTAGATTTTGGTATCCCATAGAATCCATATTCTCCCATTGATTGCTTCCGTGTAGTTGGTTAGTCTATCCTATTTAGGAGACACACTGCTAGCTATTTACTGTGCTTTATTTTCTTTGACTCTAGTTTCTACTAAACCAGCTAATCTAATTTGATTGTCTATGAGATACTGCTTAAGTTCTTTTTGTTTGTACTTCTTATTGATTCCCCTAACATTCCAGAATAGTCAAGTCATTGAGATATTATGAGTTCACCCCTATATCAGGAGGCCTAGTGTTCTCATCCCTTATTCCCTCGGCAGGCAAAGCTTGGAAACCATTCTTGGTCACTATCATCTCTGCATAAGTTACATTCTGCTGCCCGTCTTCTTCATATGTTATTTCCGGTTGTCTACTTGATTGATGTTCAGCCAATTTCTAACCTGAAGTGGGTCCTTTTGGTCGCACCCGAGTCCAACCTGCTCGAGTGGTCTCAGTAATTGCAGTTTCAAGTTTCTGTTTTCCCCTTTCACTAGTTTCATTGTGATGTAAAGCTTGTTGTTGGTTCTGCATTTTTTCCACTGGTTGCTAAGTAGCTTTTGGCTTCCATGCTTGAACCATCTTAGGTCTGGCTCTTTGCAGTGGGCCATTTCTCACTTCCTTCTTTTGTTTGCTACAGTCATGGCCAGTCTGAAAACACTCAGCACAGAATGCTGGCCTCCATTCAAATTCAATCTGTTGCTGAAATTGCCTACCAGAGAGATCCTTAAATGTAACTTCAGTAGGCAACTTCTTTGTGACATTTACTTCTATCAAAATTCTAGCATATGACACCCTAGTTTGGTTTGTTATGCACTGGTATGCAAATATTGGATTACCAATAGTGCTAGACATTTTTCTTAGTGTATTTGTTCCCTAGCTGTTCATCGGCAGTTTTGAAAACTTCACCCACAATGGAATTTTTGTAAAGAATTCAACATTGAATTATAAATCCGGAGTCCATTGTTTTAGAATGATTGGCCTGCTATTGATGGTATAAGGACCACCATATAACACTTTCTGCAAATTGTCTAGGCTCTGAAATTTGACGATATAATATCTCGCTTCATGAAGAAACAAATCCGGTTCTGCCACATTGTTCCAAAATTGTGAGATGTATTTGCTTATATGATTGTACCCAGGCATTTCCCCAATTATATAGACAATAAGAGCTTTCTTCCATTTCTTAGTTTCACACTCAATTTCAGTTTTTTCTAAATTGACGACAAATTTTCCATTCTCAATTTCAGGCGCAAAGTAAGTTAGGTGCATACCATTCTTAGCAGAGCGATTTCCAGCAAAAAGAGTTGTCCATGGCAATGCAGGTTTTATCGGAGCCTTTTCATTTTCTTGTTGTTCTCCTCCCTCGACCCTAGTTACTAGTGTAATACTTGATTCTCTTATCTCCCCAGTTGAAATTTCTCGAGCATCAAGATTTGAAGTCATAATTGGTTGATTTGGTGTTGTATTTGGAGTTGCATGTGGGCTTTAGATCAGTTTCTTGTGCACATCTGGGTTATTACTCTTCACCCCCAAATCGATTGACCTAGCTGGGAGCGGGTTGCCAATCGAAGTTACCACTTGCGGTGAGCTTCCTCTTTCAATGGTTTTAACATTCACGCTTGCACTAACAGAGCTACCTACGGTCACGAGCGGTTGTTTTGCAGGCCGTCCTCTCTTCCTAGCCATGGCGATTCACAGATAGCGCACGATAGAGTATCATGTGCCGGGAGCACAAAGCTAGAGAGAGAAAGTCTTCTTGTTTTTATGAAAACGAAATATTTTTCCTTTTTTTGATAGAGAAAAGATTTTCTTCTAATTGGAAAAAAAATGAATTCATGAGGAAAATATTTTCCAAACTTAAGCCAACGAAACGTGGAAGAATTAGAAAGATTTTCCAGGAAATATTTTTCTTCATACCAAACAACCAAAAATGTTTTCTCTTTTTTTCCTCCTCCGAGTAGTCTCCTTCTTCTAACCTAGTATTATCAAGAGTTATGGCTAATTTTTTCGTCTCACAAAAGAAAACTATGAAAAAATCGTGTCTACAAATGATATTTGGCTCTTAAGATGTGTGGGATATTATAGATAAAGGGTGTGTAAAATCCGACAATGATGCCTCAAATGAAAAAATTGCTTTCGAAAAGATGAAGTAGATGGATCTACAAGACTCACTCTCATCCATTAATGCTTGAATCATACTATGTTTGTGTAGGTGACTGATACAACTACCTCAAGGGAAGCTTAGAAAATATTACAAAATTGTTTACTAGAAGTTGACAAAGCGAAGAAGGTAAAGCTTCAACTCTAAGAAGTTTGAAGCTTTAAAAATGAAGGAAGCCTAATCCATTTCGAACTATTGTTTAAGAATGGAAGTTTGTAAATCGGAAGTAGAAGATGTTCTTCTAGTTTGCAAAGCGTGACATATAGAATAATAAAAAATACCAAGGATTTTAAAGCGTGACATTTTAAAAAATTTTAACATAGGAATTTTTACAAAAAACTTAACTTGAAGTGTTTTTGAATTTGTGTTTCAAAAATTTTCTACAACCGAACGTTATGCACGGGGTAAGGGGAAAGGCCGGACACAGGGGCCACGTACGCAGCCTTACCCTGCATTTGCTGTTTTCACGGCTCGAACCTGTGACCACCCCTGATCACGTGACAACAACTTTACCAGTTACGCCAAGACTCCCCTTCTTTTATTTGACTCAATATATTTAAAATTCAAAATTTTAAAAATATATTTAAAAAGAATATATATATATATTGCATTTTTCATATATAAAATAAAAAAACTATAAAATTAATGTCCAAATTCACAAAAGTTAAATGTATTATTTCCGTGTTTTGTGGGGGGCGGGGGGGGGGGGG
>ML298324.1:0-78923 GCA_005239495.1 Nicotiana undulata | reverse complement strand
AAAAAGAGGGGGGGGGGGGGGGGGGGGGGGGGGGGGTGATTAAAGATTTTCAGTGGCACTAGGTAGCCATTTTAATGGCTCCATTTAAAGCATAGCCAATTTTTAAAAGTTTATTTCAAACTTAGCAAATTTTGACAAACTTTACATTGCTGCTGCTGATTTTTCTTTAGAAGTTTTCAGTGGAACTAGGTAGCCATTTTAATGGCTCCATTAAAAGCATAGCCAATTTTTAAAAGTTTATTTCAAACTTAGCAAATTTTGATAAACTTTACATTGCTGCTGCTGATTTTTCTTTAGAAGTGCTTAGTGAGTTTGAATTCTTAAGTCCTTGTTTAGTAGATACTTACAGTTTATGAAATACATGTTCGATGGTAAAGTATTTTGTTTAGCAACTGTTAATACTATTATTTTAAGAAGGTTTGAGAAAGATTTTTCAGGTCAAAATTTTGTTCCATTCAGTGACGTAGGTTATTCCAAAGGTTCAAGCAACTAAACCAATAGCTTTAGTTCCAAAGTTTTGGGGCCCTAATTTTTTTTATCTGTATTCGTATTTGTATCGATGCCCTGACTAATTAAAAATTACACCGCGTAAGGTTTAGTAAAAGTGAAAGTCTACTTTAACAGGATATCATCCATAGGGCTCGAACTCGAAATATTTAATTAAGATAGGTTATATCATATCCATCCCACCACAATTTTTGGAGGTGTAGCCAAATTTGTACCAAAAATATATTATAAGTTATTTTTTTATAAAAAAAACTAAGTATTTAAAGTATAAAAAGTAATATAACTTTTAGTTTGTTGATAGAACCGATTGAGCAAAAATTGGAAAAAGAGAATCACTACCCCTAAACCCTCACCCTAAACATAAGATTTTGGATATTTATATTTCACGATTGACATCATTTGTCACGACCCGAATCCTAACCCAGGTCGTGATGGCGCCCAACACCGTAGCTAGGCAAACCAACATCATTCTACTAGTGAGTTTCATTTAATTTACCAAACCACTGCCAACACTTGCTTGATTTAGATTTAAGACATTAGGTAAAAACGAATAACTTAGAAAATCTTAAACAAAAATAGCCATAAGAGTCATAATTTAATATTTACATCCCAAAAATAGCGTCTACTAACGCGTGTGCCAGGAACTAGTGTCACAAGTCTACATGCATCTAGTAGAATAATATAAAAAGGAATAAAAGTTTGTCCTACTGTCTAAGTAAATATAGACAGAAATGGCAAAAAAGAATAGCTCCAAAGTGCTGCTGGAGTCGTCAGGAGAAGCAGCTCGCCGTGAAGCCTCGACTAGGTATAAATCAAGAACGAGCTCCAGACTGATACCCAGATGCACCTGCCTCAGAACCTGTACAATTAAGTACAGAGCGTAGCATGAGTACATAAATAATATGTACCAGTAAGTATCAAGTCTAATCTCGAAGAAGTAGTGGCGAGAAGTCGACGTGATACTTACTAGGGTCAAAATAATATGTTTTAAATATAAGACTAAGCAGAATGACAATTATGAATAATCACAGAGACAGGAACATCAAATATATTTACAAGTACTTTTATGCGTCAAGTCTTCTATCGTACGGATTATCTAAGTCTCATTTTTCTTCATGATATTCGACAGATAAATAATCACAGAACACCAAAGAGATAGCAAGCACATAACATGCTGTGAACGTACGATCGATGTGACGTAAAAATAGATGTGCACTGCCGAAGAGTCGAACGACTCGAACCATAGATGCATCTATTACACCGTTCACGAATCTAACATGCGACGCGGTCAACATAAGTGTAGGGCTACCCCGCTCCCGAATCATACATGTGATGCTGGTACCCGTATATATACACATAATTAACAGAGAATCATGAAATTTAGTAGAGCATATGCTTACAAAGAAGGATCAATAACCTAAATTGCAGAACATGACCTCCTAGATGCTCGCTTAACAGTTCAATAATATTCGGCAACCTAAATTAACATTTAAGATTATAGATACGGCACATAAAGTATGCTTGTGAATCCTAAACTACCCTGGCATAACATAATAGTAGCTACGCATGGACTCTCGTCACTTCGTGCGTGCGTAGCCCCCACAAATAATAGACATGTATTTCGTTATGTTCACCTACGGGGACTATTCCTTCTTACTAGGTTAGAAAGGAGACTTACCTCGTGTCAAGCCTACTTTCCGGGTCAAGAACATGCCCGAAACTCGAAATTCGTCGCCCAAGGACTCGGAACTAGTCAAACATCACATGAATAAATTAATCTATGCTCAAAAGTCTAAAATTCTTCTATTTAAATGGTTATTTCAACCTAAATTGCAAAATTCCAAATACACCCACGAGCCCACATGCTCAGATTCCGGAAATTTTCAAGGGAAATAATCACCCATAGCCTAAGGATCAATATTATATAGTTTTTGTATGATTTCATAGCTACTTCCTTGGTAATTTCTCATTTTTATCAAAAACCTAGGTTTTACTCTAAACTCATGATTTCTACTAATTTTATGTGTTAATCTACCCAAGAATTCAAGTATTAAATTCACTTTATGATAGGAATTACTTATCTTATAGTATCTAGGTCGAATCTCCCCTTTGTTAGCTTCCCAAGTCATCCAAGATGGAAGAAAATGGTTCAAAATGACTAAGTCTCGCTTTTTAATCAAACTGCCCAGTTGCCCCCTTATATGCGAACGCGGCAGGGGCAGTGCATTCGCAGAGGCTAAGGCCCAGGCCCCTCTGAGGGCCCTTCTATGAGAATGCGGATGGGGTCATTCGAACGCGGAGGATAGTTGGGCTAGACCTACGCGAACGCGGTGGGAAGGGGTGCGAAACCGGAGAGCAAAAACTTAGCTGGCCCACTGACTTACCCTATGCGAACGCATGCAAGCCTATGCAAACGCATAGGGTATTTTCCACCCCTGCCCAACTCCTTCTATGCGAACGTGTGAGTACACTCGCGAACGCATAGAAGGAAACCAAACTGAGAAAATCTGGTGTTTAGCATTTAGCTCCGAGGGGTCCAAAACTCACCCGAGCCCCCCGGGACCCCGTCCAAAGGCACTGACAAGTATGTATTCATGATACAGACTCACTTGAATTCTCGGAACACGAAAAACAACAACGAAACTAAGAATCCAACCCCAAAACCAAATTGAATCAAACTTTGAGCTTTAAGTTCTAGAATTCGCTTTGAACACGCCGAACCTACCTATACTAGGAATGACACCAAATTTTGCGAGCAAGTCATAAATGACGTAACGGAACTATTCACGGTCTCGGAATTCCATTAGGACCTCGATAACACAAAAACATGTTCCAAACCTCAATTTTGAACTTAAGGAACCTTATTTTCACCATTTGGCACAGAAACGCTCCCGGGTCATCCAAAACCCGTTCCGAACATACGCCCAAGTCCGAAATCATCAAACGGACCTACCAGAACCTTTAAATCTCGATTCTGAGGCCGTTTACTAAAAATGTTGACCGAAGTCAAACTTGACTTTAAGGTCAACCTTAAGGAACTAAGTGTTCCTATACCACCCCAAACTCCTCCAATCCTCGAACCACCCGTCCTCGCAAGTCATAAATCAGTAAAAGAAACTATGGAAAGTCTCATTTAAGGGCACGAGGTTATAGAACGCAAAATGAATGGTCGGGTCGTTACATTCTCCACCTCTTAAACAAACGTTCGTCCTCGAACGGGTCTAGAATCATTCCTCGAGTGCTGAATAAGTGTGGGTATCTGCTCCGCATGTCCTACTCGGACTCCTAAGTCGCCTCCTCGACTGGTTGGCCCCTCCACTGTACCTTTACGGGGAAACTCTCTTGGACCTCAACTGACGATCCTGCCTGTCAATGATAGCAACTGGTTCCTCCTCATAACCCAACCTCTCATCTAGCTGAATGGTGCTGAAATCTACCACGTGAGAGAAGTCGGGTGGTACCTCCGGAGCATGGACACATGAAAGACCGGATGAACTCCTGATAAACTGGGAGGTAAAGCGAGCTCATAAGCAACCTCCCCAACCCGCCTCAACACCTCAAATGGGCCTATAAACCTTGGGCTAAGCTTGCCCTTCTTCCCGAACCTCATAATACCCTTTATCGGCGAGATTCCAACAGATGCTTCTCGCCCTCCATAGATGATACATCACGCGCCTTCTAATCCGCGTAACTCTTCTGTCTGGACTGTGTTGTGCAAAGCCTCTCCTGAATCAACTTTACTTTCTCCAAATCATCCTTCACCAGATCGGTGCCATATAACTTAGCCTCGCCAGGATCAAACCACTTGATGGGAGAACGACATCGCCGACCATACAACCCCTCAAATGGAGCCATGTCAATGCTGGACTGATAACTGTTATTATAAGAAAACTCTTCCAAAGGTAAGAACTGGTCCCACTGCCCTCCAAAGTCAATCACACATGCTCTGAGCATTTCCTCTAATATCTGAACTGTCCGCTCTGACTGTCCGTCGGTCTGAGGGTGGAATGCCGTGCTGAGCTCTACTCGGGTGCCTAACTCACTCTGTACTACTCTTTAGAAGTGCGAGGTGAACTAAGGACCTTGATATGATATAATGGACACAGGCACACCGTGCAACCGAACTATCTCCCGAATGTAGATCTGGGCCAACCTCTCAGAAGTGTAAGTAGTAGCTACTAGAATAAAATGTGCCGACTTGGTCAACCTGTCCACAATGACCCAAACTGCATCAACCTTCCGCAAAGTCCGAGGCAACCCCACTATGAAGTCCATAGTGTTGCGCACTCATTTCCACTTAGGTATGGGCATCTGCTGGAGTAGGCCTCTTGGCCTCTGGTGCTCATACTTAACCTGCTGGCAATTTAGACATATAGCCACATACTCCACTATGTCTTTCTTCATCCGTCTCCATCAGTAGTGCTGCCTCAAGTCACGATACATCTTCATAGTACCAGGATGAATGGAATACCGTGAACTGTGAGCCTCCTCTAGAATCCTCTCCATCAGGCCATCAACCTTAGGGACACATAAGCGACCCTGAAGTCTCAGAACACCATCCTCACCAATAGAAACCTCCTTGGAACCACCCTGCAACACTGTCTCCCGGAGGGCTACCAAGTGCGGATTATCATACTGCCGAGCCTTGATCTCCCCCAATAATGAAGAATGAGCCACAACGCGTGCAAGAACTCGACTAGGCTCTGAAAGGTCCAACCTCACCAGGCGATTAGCCAAGGACTGAATGTCCAGAGCTAGTGGTCTCTCCTCTGCTAAAATGAAAGCCAAGCTACCCATGCTCTCCGCCTTCCTGCTCAAGGCATCTGCCACAACATTCGCCTTGCCCGGATGATAAAGAATGGTGATGTCATAATCCTTCAGCAACTCAAGCCACCTACACTGCCTCAAATTAAGATCCCTCTGCTTGAACAAGTGTTGTAAACTGCGGCGGTCTGTATAAACCTCACAAGGCACCCCATACAAGTAGTGCCTCCAAATCTTAAGAGCATGAAAAATCGCCGCCACCTCCAAATCGTGCACAGAGTAGTTCTTCTCATGAACCTTCAGCTGTCGTGAAGCATATGTAATAACTCGCTCCTCCTGCATCAACACACATCCCAAACCAATGCGTGAAGCGTCGCAATAAACTGTATACATCCCAGAACCGGAAGGCAACACAAGAACCGGTGCTGATGTCAATGTTGTCTTGAGCTTCTGAAAGCTCGCCTCACACTTGTCGGACCATCGGAATAGGGAATTATTCTGGGTCAATCTAGTCAGAGGAGCTGCAATGGATGTAAAACCCTCCACAAATCGGCGATAATAACCTGCCAGACCCAAGAAGCTCCTGATCTCTGTAGCTAAAGAAGGGTGTGGCCAACTCTGAACTGCCTCAATCTTCTTAGGATCCACCTTGATACCCTCTCCGGATACCACGTGTCCCAAGAATGCCATAGAATCTAACCAAAATTCATATTTGGAGAACTTAGCGTACAACGTTTGTCCTCGCAAAGTCCGGAGCACAACTCTCAAATGCTGCTCGTGCTCTCCCATGTTGCGTGAGTAAATCTGAATATCATCAATAAAGACAATGACAAAAGAATCAATATAAGGCCTGAACACCCTGTTCATCAAATCCATAAATGCTGGTGGGGCATTAGTCAAGCCAAAGGACATCACTAGGAACTCATAATGACCATATCTCATATGTAAGGAAGTCTTCTGAACATCCGAGTCCCGAATCTTCAGCTGATGGTACCCTGATCTCAAGTCAATCTTAGAAAACACCCGAGCACCCTGAAACTGGTCAAACAAATCATCGATACACGGCCACGGGTACTTGTTCTTGATGGTGACCTTGTTCAACTAGCGGTAGTGAATACACATCCGCATAGTCCCATCCTTCTTCTTCACAAATAACACTGGACACCCCAATGCGATACGCTCGGTCTGATAAACCCCTTAGATAACAACTCCTTAAGTTGTTCCTTCAATTCCTTCAATTCCTTCGGAGCCATACGGTATGGTGGAATAGAGATAGGCTGGGTGCCTGGAGCTAAGTCAATGCAAAAATCAATGTCACGATCCGGTGGCATGCCTGGAAGGTCTGAAGGGAATACATCTGCAAACTCTTGAACTACCGTCACTGAATCAATCGTCGGAGACTCGGTGGTGGTGTCCCACACATAAGCAAGATAAGCCAAACAACCCTTCTCGACCATACGTCGAGCCTTTAGGAAAGAAATAACCCGACTAGCCGCACTAACTGAGGAACCTCTCCACTCCAATCTCGGCAACCCGGGCATGGCTAGAGTAACAGTCTTGGCATGGCAATCTAGAATGACAGATAGGGAGATATCCAATCCATGCCCATGATGACCTCAAAATCAACCATATCAAGCAACATGAGGTCTACTATGGTCTCGAACCCACATAATGTAACCATATAGGACCGATATATCCAGTCCACAACCACATAATCGCCCACAGGAGTGGACACATAAACAGGAGTACCCAAAGACTCACGAGGAATATCCAGGAAATGAGCAAACAAGGTTGATACATATGAATAAGTGGACCCTGGATCAAATAATACCGATGCATCTCTACCGCATACTGAAATAATACATGTGATCACGACATCGGAGGCCACTGCGTTTGGTCTGGCCGGGAAAGCATAGAACCTAGCTGGAGCGCCGGATGACTGGCCTCCACCAGAATGAACAGGAGTTGACTGGGCTCCCCCTGTCTGGCCTCCACCTCTAGGACGACCTCTACTAGCCTGTCCTCCACCTCTAGGTGGCCGAACCGCCGGTGCTGAGACTATAGGCTGATAACTCTGTTGTGCAGCCTTGCCCCGAAGCCTGGGACAAGTCCTCTTAATATGGCCTGGATCTTGTATTAGTAAAAAAAAAGTTTCACACGTAAGGTGATTCTTGACAACTCAGCTGGCTACGTGGACCGAGGAAAACACAACAGTTGGATATGATTCTATAAAGAGGTACAGAACTAAGAGGTGCGGATTAATAAACCTACGAAGTAATCAGCCACGGGAAACTCAACCTGATTGAGACAGGGAAGAAACATGGTCAGAATGAATCCAAACATAGCTGCGGTCAGATTTAGGGATCTTCAATTAATGACTCATACGTTATGTAACCTTCATGCAACAGTTACGGTTACCCTTTGTAACGCCCCATTAATGTAATAATTAATCATTAATGGGCGATCATTGCAAGAAGTAGACGTTATATTAGGAAACCCCTATATAAAAGAGGGGAATATAACTTGTAAGGTACATATGAACTTTGACTACAATACACTTTACTTTCTGAGCATCATATTATCACCGTTCATTAATTTTCTTTTACTAAATATTATCTCTTTGATGATCAGTAACCCGTGTTTATCCTAAAAGTATCTTTGGTCAAAGAATCTAATTCTTTGGTTAAACAGATCTCCGCACTCATAACAACCTCTCGACACCATAGCATGCCGCCCTGAAGAACCCTGAATAGCCGGATTATGGTATGAACTATCTGGAATAACACTGAAATAAGGATTGGAGGACCCCTGACGACCAGAATACCCGCCGGAGGAACGCTGAATGGCTGGTGGGCGAAAAGAACTCTCCGTCGTAGCGCTGAAATAAGGACTCATTGGAGCACCTCGAGGAGGTGGTGGGGGTGCTGAATATTGGGGCCTACTAGGTTGGATCCTACCAAACTGACCTCTGCCCCTGGCTGGAGCACCCTTGAAATCCCTAGAAAATCTAGCTCTCTTATCCTGCTTCCCCTGCTCTTTGCTCCTCGACCGATAACCCTCAATCCTGCGAGCAATCTCCACCACAAGCTGATAAGGAGTCCCCATCTCCACCTCTCGGGACATGTTGGCCCTAATACCTGAGTGCAACCCAGCTACAATCTCCGCACTCTCTCCGTGTCAGTAGGAAGTATCATGAGTGCATGACGAGACAACTCAGAAAACTTAGCCTCGTAGTCGATCACTGACATCTGACCCTGCTCCAGCTACGAAAACTGATACCGCAGCTCTTCCCTCTCAGAGGGTGGAATATATCTGTCCTGGAACAACTGAGTGAACTGCTCCCAAGTGAGGGGATGAGAATCTTCCGGTTTGCCAAGAATGTAGGACTGCCACCATCTGCGGGCCCTACCCTCTAGCTAGAAAGTAGTGAAGTCAACTCCATGGGACTCCAATATCCTCATGTTGTGCAGTCTGTCCATGCACCTATCAATAAAGTCCTGAGCATCCTCATGACGCTCGCCTCCGAAGACATGAGGGTGCAGCCTGGTCCATCTGTCTAACAACTTCTGCGGATCGCCATCCGCAGTTGGTCTGGGCTCAAGTGTTGCTGCTGCTACTGGCTGAACCCCGCCCACGGGCAGTGTACCCGGGGTCTGATATGCTGCTGCTGCATGTCGTGCGGCCTGGGCAGTAGGGTTCTATGCTCCCCATCCCGCCTGAGATGTGGCCGGGTCTGCTGGAAATAAACTAGCATGAGTCATTGTGTCCATGAACCGCATCATACGCCGTCATGAAGTCCAACGGGGCAGGATCTGCTGCGGGCACCTTGCCTGCTCCTCAGTGATGGGATTATCTGCAAGATCCGCTGGCGGTGCAACTGGAAAAGCTCTAGGACGCCCTCGTCCCCTACCTCGGGCCGTTGACCTCCCCCGGCCTCTGCCACGGCCTTAGACGACGGGGGTAGCGGCCCCTCCCAGGTCCAAAACGTCAGCTGCGCGCGTCCTCACCATCTGTGAGAGAATAGAAGAGTGAGATTTAGTATACCATCAACTGCACGATAGCCGATGAATAAACAGAGATTTCCTAACACCCTATAGCCCCCCGAAGATAAATATAGATGTCTCCGTACCGATCCGCAAGACTCTATTGGGTTTGCCCGTAACTTGTGAGACCTACGTGAACCTAGTGCTCTGATACCATGTTGTCACGACCCGAATCCTAACCCAGGTCACGATGACGCAAAACGCCGTAGCTAGGCAAGCCAACATCATTCTACTAGTGAGTTTCATTTAATTTACCAAAATATTTCCAACACTTGCTTGATTTAGAAAATCTTAAACAAAAATAGCCATAAGAGTCATAATTTAATATTTACATCCCAAAAATAGCATCTACTAACGTGTGTGCCAGGAACTAGTGTCACAAGTCAACATACATCAAGTAGAATAATATCAAAAGGAATAAAAGTTTGTCCTACTGTCTGAGTAAATATAGACAGAAATGGAAAAAAGAGAATAGCTCCAAAGTGCTGCTGGAAGTCGTCAGGAGAAGCAGCTCGCCGCGAAGCCTCAACTAGGTATAAATTAGGAACGAGCTCCGGACTAAAACCCAGATGCACCTGCCTCAGAACCTGTACAATTAAGTATAGAGTGTAGCATGAGTACACAAATAATATGTACCCAGTAAGTATCCAGTCTAATCTCGAAGAAGTAGTGATGAGAGGTCGGCATGATACTTACTAGGGTCAAAATAATATGTTTTAAATATAAGACTAAGCAGAATGGCAATTATGAATAATCACAGAGACAAGAACATCAAATATCTTTTACAAGTACTTTTATGCGTCAAGTATTCTATCGTACGGATTATCTAAGTCTCATTTTCTTCATGATATTCGACAGATAAATAATCACATAATACCAAAGAGATAGCAAGCACATAACATGCCGTGAACGTACGGCCGATGCGACGTAAAAATAAATGTGCACTTCCGAAGGGTCGAACGGCTCGAACCATAGATGCATCTATTACACCGCTCACGAATCGAACATGCGATGCGATCAACATAATAGTAGGGCTACCTCGCTCGTGAATCATACATGCGACGCGGGTACCCGTATATATCCACATAATTAACAGAGAATCAGGAAATTTAGTAGAGAATATGCTTACAAAGAAGGATCAATAACCTAAATTGCAGAACGTGACCTCCTAGATTCTAACTTAACAGTTCAATAATATTCGGCAACCTAAATAAACATTTAAGATTACAGATACGACACATAAAGCATGTTGTGAATTCTAAACTACCATGGCATAACATAATAGTAGCTACGCACGGACTCTCGTCACTTCGTGCGTGCGTAGCCCCCACAAATAATAGACATGTATTTCGTTATGTTCACCTACGAGGGCTATTCCCTCTTACAAGGTTAGAAAGGAGACTCACCTCGTGTCAAGCATACTTTCCGGGTCAAGAACGCGCCCGAAACTCCAAATTCGTCACCCAAGGACTCAGAACTAGTCAAATATCACATGAATAAATTAATCTATGCTCAAAAGTCTAAAATTCTTCTATTTAAATGGTTATTTCAACCTAAATTGCAAAATCCCAAATACACCCCCGGGCCCACATGCTCGGATTCCGGAAATTTTAAGGGAAATAATCACCCATATCCTAAGGATCAATATTATATAGTTTTAGTATGATTTCATAGCTACTTCCTTGGTAATTTCTCATTTTTATCAAAAACCTAGATTTTATTCTAAACCCATGATTTCTACTAATTTTGTGTGTTAATCTACCCAAGAATTCAAGTATTAAACTCACTTTATGGTAGGAATTACTTACCTTACAGTAGCTAGGTCGAATCTCCCCTTTGTTAGCTCCCCAAGTCGTCCAAGATGGAAGAAAATGGTTCAAAATGACTAAGTCTCGCTTTTTAATCAAACTGCTCAACTGCCCCCTTATATGCGAACGCGACAAGGGCAGTGCGTTCGCGGAGGCTAAGGCACAGGCCCCATGAGGTCCCTTCTATGCGAACGCGGATAGGGTCATGCGAACGATGTGGCTAGTTAGGCTAGACCTATGCGAACGCGGTGGGAAGGGGTGCGAACGCGGAGAGCAAAAACTTAGCCGACCCACTGACTTACCCTATGCGAACGCATGCAAGCCGGTGCAAACGCATAGGATATTTTCCACCCCTGCCCAACTCCTTCTATGCGAACGTGTGAGTACACTCGCGAACGCATAGAAGGAACCCAGACTGAGAAAATCTGGTGTTTAGCATTTAGCTCCGAGCGGTCCGAAACTCACCTGAGCCCCCCGGGACCCCGTCCAAAGGCACTGACAAGTCTGTATTCATGATACAGACTCGCTCGAATTCTCGGAATGCGAAAAACACCAACGAAACTAAGAATCCGACCCCAAAACCAAACTGAATCAAACTTTGAACTTTAAGTTCTAGAATTCGCTTTCAACACGCTGAACCTACCTATACTACTCGGAATGACACCAAATTTTGCGAGCAAGTCATAAATGACATAACGGAACTATTCCCGATCTCGGAATTCCATTCGGACCTCGATAACACAAAAACACGTTCCAAACCTCAATTTTGAACTTAAGGAACCTTATTTTCACCATTTGGCGCCGAAACGCTCCCGGGTCATCCAAAACCCGTTCCGAACATACGCCCAAGTCCGAAATCATCAAACGGACCTACCGGAACCTTCAAATCTCGATTCCGAGGTCGTTTACTAAAAATGTTGACCGAAGTCAAACTTGGCCTTTAAGGCCAACCTTAAGGAACTAAGTGTTCCTATACTACCCCAAACTCTTCCAAACCTCGAACCACCCATCCCCGCAAGTCATAAATCAGTAAAAACAACTACGGGAAGTCTCATTTAGGGGCAAGGAGTTCTAGAGCACAAAACGACCGATCGGGTCGTTACATTATTAGTGAAGTACCTACATTATTTTTTTTATATTCATCATTAGAAAATGTTTAATAAACTTCTATAGTCCCTTTTTTGGTGTCTCTAATAGTTCATATCTCCTTTTTAATATTTCTCATTAGAAAACGTATATAACACTCTTATTCTCTCTTTCATGGTATATGCAAAAGTTTAAATTTTCGACAAACTATACTGTTTCGTAAAAAAAAGCCGATTACTCTTTTTCCAACGATGAGAAGAGCTAAAGACTAGTATTAAATAAATTATATTGCGCATTTTTAATATTTTTTTTCCTCAGGGTCCAAGCATTGTAACAGGAATACTGAAATATCAAATAATTATTTCGATATTAAGTTATAAGCTTCTTGAATCTCGTTCTATTTCCTAAGATCAATCCTAGAAGAGATTTAATTATTTATAAAAGAAATTATTAATAATTTTATATTTCAAAAAGCTAGAAAAAAATAAATTTCAAATAAAAAAATATATAAAGGTTTCGTTTCAAAAAGGTGTCCAATTATATTTAGGCTTTAAGCCTCCATTCTTGTTGAGCCGTCACTCCGTAAGTGGTTATTCAATAAATATATTTGTTGGTTAAGAGTAAATAAAATGCTTACTATAAATAACAAGGAAACTGTGCCAGGTTGCAATATATTGACCTATTGCAATAAATATATTTTTATTTTGTAAGGATATTTACTTAATTAAAACACAAAATTAAATAATAGATTATTTACTGAGCAGGGCGTGGGTTTAACGTTTAGGGGTTGGGGGTTCAAGGGCCGAGTGAAGAGATTTTGGTAAACGGGTCGGATTTGGAGCAGTTCATATAAGAAAGACTATTTGTGTACTTTATTGCCATAACTAGACCGGAAAATTCTGTGAAGGATTGTCCCGAAAGCTTTTACCTGCCTCAAACTTCAAACAACAGAGCACGTAATCAGCTGTAAGTTCCCCTTTCTACATTCCTTCGAAACCCTAATCCCCTCTTTAATTTAATATTTTTTTATTTATTTCTCACCCGTATCCAATACTCATGTTTGGGACGCGACTAATCGGATTCGGGCCGAAAAGTTTCACATTGGGATAAAAAGTCTCCTTATAACAAAGTAGACTCCATACCCAGAACTCGAACCTGGACAAGCATTACTTACCTCTCCACCACAACCCTTGTTCTTTAATTGTTTCAATTATGGCAATGGTTTATGAACATTTTTCTTGATTGAAAATGAGAAAAAAGAATAAGGCACAAAATACTCTTTTTTCTTATTTTTTATCCCTCCGTATCTGATATCAATTTTTTCTTTTTCTTTTTGTAACATGCCCATTAAATCTAAAGTTACTTTTTCCCCTCTGGCCGTTCAATTAAAGTTAAAGTTGGTCTGCTAGAGAGTAAGTTACTAATTGTTAGAGAGTACACTGTATTTGGTCCATTTTTGGCAAAGAGCCTTTTATTCTTGTTAGAGAACCTAGATTATTAAATATTGGATTGAGACAAGCCATAGTGGTGCAACATTGATATATGAGGATTCATATGGCCAATCCCATCTAGCTTGGGATTGAGCATAGTTGTTGGGCCTATATGGCCAGCCCGCTTTTATGGTTTATATATGTGTTAGGCCGGTGAGAGAGAAGAGAGAGTGCGACCCGCCCCATCTACCTATTGTCGGAGGTCAATTGTTGCTCCCTCTCTCGAGATTGCAATGCATATCGAATCGTGGGCCGAAGAATCGGGCATTGACCCTCTTGGATCACTAAAGATAAATACTTTAGCTATGGTTCTTAGTTCAAGTTGTCTCATGACTTCTCTCTCTTCATTAGCATCTTTAGTTGTATTCAAGTAGCTGAGCCTTTTCATTTCTTTTCCTGTCTTCTCTTTTATGATACACCAAATCCTCGTATGTTATTGAGAGTGTGGATAGGTTATTTCTGGGAATCTTGTTCGTGTAGAATTTAGTAGGAGTAGTATCTTAAGTAGATTATAATATTTTGAAGTCAGATATATTTTAAGTAGTTTATAATGTTTCATTATTTCATGTAGACTTCGTTCAAAAAGGACTTCCATTTGAAACATAGAGGGGTTTTGTATGTAGTCCCAGGAGTAAGTTCAACTTTATAGGGAATGACTTTTACTAATCATGTAGTAAAAGATTAGATCCAGAGATCGTTCAATGCATCACTTTATCCTGCTTGGAATTCTAGTTGTGTATATTTCGTTCAGCTACATTTGAGTAGGGCTGTTAGTTTTGGTGGAACAACTTAAAATTGATGACACCCTCAGAACTGGCTAAACATGAACTGGAGACTAGTATCAAAATGTTCATTTTATGTTTTCAATTGATGTGGTCTACTTTGATAAAGTGTTGAAATAGCAAGGAGTTAGATTCACGGAATTGAAATATATCATCAATTAGTTTGAAGAGGGTTGTTCTGTTTTAGCCCAACAACAACAACAACAACATACCTAGTATTATCCCACATCAGTGGGGTCTGGGAAGGGTAGTGTGTACGCAGACCTTACCCCTACTTTGTGAGGATAGAGAGGTTGTTTCCAATAGACCCTCGGCTTAGGAAAGCATAAGCACCACATTAATGAAAATATAGACAAGAAAGGACATCACCAAAAAGCCATATGAAGTGATTAACAATGAAAGAAAATAACGATTAGTCATAAAAACCTACTGCCAACAGAAGGCGAGACTATGAACACTCTAGACTACCTAGTACCTACTCTACTACCCTAATCCTTGACCTCCATATCTTTTATCAAGGGTCATGTCCTCGGTCAGCTGAAGATGCACCATGTTTTAGCCCAATTATTATTATTATAATTTTTTTTTGGGGGGTTATTATACCTTGCTCGTGTCTGAAACTAAGAGTGATATACTGGCATCTTCTCAGCGGCTATTCGTCGCTTCGTTCTAGTTCAGTATGTAACCATAGTGGCATGTTCTTGATACAAAGTGGACTTCTTTGGGTCATAGCTTGACCGGCTCCCCACCATATTGGCTTTCATTATTCCTTTGTCTTCCAACAACAACAACAACATACCCAGTGTATTCCCACAAGTGGGGTCTGGGGAGGATAGTATATACGCAGTCCTTACCCCTACCTTGTGAAGGTAGACATGCTGTTTCCGGAAGAACCTCGGCTCCATGATCAAATTTATTTCCCTAAGTACCTTATTCTGGATATCTGTACTAGTGATAAGGATAAACAATTTCATGCCTAGTTCCACTTTTCCCAGTGCCACCCCCACCCCCACCCCCCAAAAGGAAAACAAAGAAAAGAAAAGAATAAAGAATGAAAAGTGAAAAATCGCAGCATCTTGGTTGTGATTGCAATATTAATTTTATTGTGGGTGAGAGGAGGGGATGAGAAAATAGCAAAACATATACTGTTTTAGAGTTTAATTTGAGTTCTCTCATGTTAATGTATCTCCATTGGTTTTCAGAAGTCAAAGGTGAAAATGCGACCCAAGATTTTTCCCCCTTGGTTGATTGATTTTCTGGCTTAATTTTCTGCAGGGAAGAGGAGTTGATGTTATTTCTGTCTTAACATATGCACTAGCTGCAATTGCACGATTCAAAACATTAATACTTCGAGATTCCTTTATTGGACTAAAATGAGCACCAAGGAACCAGAGATATACCTACCTGAAGTTGGTAGCTCAAATCAGTTGGAGACTAATATTTCAAGTTACGTTTCTCATGTCAAGAAGCTACTACATCGACGAATGCTGGTTGGTATAAGTGACGGGAGGTTCTTTCTAGGTACATTTTATTGTATTGATAAGCAAGGAAACATAATCCTTCAAGATGCAGTTGAGTACCGGAGCACCCGAAGATCTGCTCCTTCCCCGATGGAACAACGAGTTCTTGGTCTCATTTTAATCCCTTCCTCATGTCGGAAAACATGTCATGTGGATTGTTCTATTGACGAACAGCTGTCCCTAATGTCGCTTGGGGAGCAAAACTCATAATTATTTGTGGCGATAAACTTTATACAAGTTGATCCAATGATGAATATCTTCCCCGTTTGATTTAATCTGACAATTCATTATGCTGTTTCCAAGTAATACCTTTCTGCTGTTATATTATAATGTGTTTTTGTTCTCAGCCAGAATGTCTTAGCAATAAAATTATCATATTCTGTTTTTGTTCTGGTTTATTGGCTAATGTAATGAGATAATTGGTAGACCAGTTGCCAAGGATTGCCATGATGCATTAACAAATGGCTGGAGATATCATGAGTGATTCTGGAAGTACTCTTTTGGTTCTCTCTCTTGTTGTGATTGGAGTTGCAAAGGATTCATGTTGTGACTTCTGTTGTGTTTGTGTTTGTGTTCATGTTATGCTATAATCTGGATCATAATCGTGGCTTAGCATCAGCATTGACATGATTTTGTGTCATAGCAAAAGACATATCTTTGGGTCGTTTGGTTGGAGAACAAATTATCAAGGGATTATAATATGGAGATGGAATAATTGTGAGCTGTCTTAACGTTTAACCCATTCATTGATTTGTTTTATTGAAATAAAATGACTTATAAAAAAGGTTTTGTGCTTTGTTAATCTCATTTTTTTTAATAAGGTTTCTTCATCTCATCTTTTCTTGGTGAAAGCTCATTGAGCACTCAGTTATATGTCCCAGTATAAGACATGAGTTTTGTAACGACTTGCTTGCATACATGTTTTCAATTTATCAATCTACTCTGTACCAATTTTAAACTAGTATGCGTCAACTATATGAGTCCTCTTAATCTCTTCCATTCTATTTTGGACTATCTTATACTCCCTCTGGTTCATAATGCGTGACCATTTTACTTTTTTATTTTATTTCAAAATAAGTGCTCATTTATATAATAAAAAAAAAATTAATTTTATTTTATTTCAAAATTTGCCTTTATTTACATATTTCAATGTGTCAAGGTAACAATTACTCCCTCCGGTTCATAATAAGTGACCAGTTTGCTTTTAGCACGCCCATTAAGAAAATACTAAATTCTATACAAAAATATCTATTATGACTAAACTACCCCTAATTAACTATTTAATGTGAGGAGTAAGAAAACTTTTTAGGGATATGTACATAAGGGTTATTCTGCAAAAACAAATTGAATTCTTTCTTGATTATATAAATGGACACTTATTTTGAACCAAAGTGAAAAAGTAAACTGGTCACTTATTGTGGACCGAGAGAGTAATTAAGGTTAATTTAGTGAATATATCTTTTTTTCTCTAGGAGTTCGTATTTCCTTAATGGATGTGCTAAAAGTAAAATGGTCACTTATTATGAACGGAAGGGAGTAATTATTTTTTTTTTAATTTTTATTATTTGACCTTTTCAATTAATTAAAAATTTCATTATTTCCTTATGTGGTCATGATATTAGGATTGTAATAAATCTCCTTTCTAAAATTTTAAGTTATTATATCAATTTTCAAGTTTTGAGTGATAGAAATTTGTATAATATTTTAGAACTTTGAATTAAACAACTCAAATTTTCATATCTATCAATAAGGTTTTTGACAACAAGAACCAAAACAATGTATTGACACAAATAACGAACTTGGATTTGCGAAATACTGCCTTGTCATATGCTTCAGTTTTTATCTTATAATACATGTGTTTACTAGTTATATATAACTGTTTAACCAAATAATTAGATTTTCAGTCAAAGCTTATTTTTAAAAGTACGCGGGTTACTGATAATAAAAAAATTTAAGATTATCTCAGAAATAAGAAAGGAAATAATAATAAGAAATGGAAAAGTAATCAGTAAAAAGCACAAGAAAATAAGTATATTCCAATAATAATCAGAATGTGTCCTTACAAATAACATTTTCCCCCTTTTATAGGTACCTTCAAGTACAACGTCTACTTTTAATGATTGAGCCATAATGAGCATTAATATCATTAATGAAACGTTATAATTGGTAATCGTAACTATTTCGTGAAGATTCTGTAACGTTTGGGCTCAATAATTGAAGATCTATGAATCTGCCCCTTTTTCTGTCTCGGTTCATTTCACCGGTGCCTCTTCAATTCTCTAAAGAGACTTGAACATCCGTTTCTTACCATCTCGTGAGTGTTTTTCTCGTATCTATTAAGACTCATACCTCTTTCAATGAACTTCTCCATCTGTCTCTTTTCTAACGACCCACGTTTCTTGCCATGTCAACCACATAATTACTTCCACATGTAATATTTATTTTTACCAATACAAATAGTCCCACTTACCAATTATTCAGCAATTGAATATTTGGGGAGTGGATCTTATTTAAGGCGGAACTTTTTTGCCGCTGTTTCATTCGTACCATTGTATCTTCTTCCGAACCAATGCGTCGTATGTCACTTCCATTTAATGCATGTTACACGTGGAAGTCAACGATTGGCTTTGTAACTTTTCAGCGGGTTTTAGGGCTTTTTTGCTGCTGCATCAGTCACGAAGTGACAATTTTCATAATGACGTTTCCATCATTGCTTTCTTTATATGACAGTTGCTTCTGCATATAAATACGTTCGTTGCCTTTGTTTCTACGACAAACTTTTTTCTTCATTCACAACTTACTCGTATTACCTCCTCATTCAACTATGTCTTCTTCGAACCCTGATCCCCGAAAAGTTGTTATTGTAGATGAACTTCCCCCTTCTTCTGCTCCTATCAGGAGTAGGAGAGGTGGTAGGTTACGAAGTTTAGGACCAGTGTGTGTTCGTGGATCCTCTTCTCAACCCAATATTGCTCCTCGATCATCTTCTAGGACTAGAGCTTCATCTTCACATAAATCTTCTGCTAAAAGTAGATATTCTAGTGAACCACTTCGTGAACCTACTGTAGACGAGATTATCCCCACTAAACTTTCATTTGTCATTGATAGCGAGTCAATTAAAAAGCAGGTCACATCCATAACCTCTCACGATCGTGCTGTTGTTTACCCTTCTAAGATCATCGAAGGTTTAGTTTCTCTTGTACGTAGAGATTGTTACTGGAAACCCGACTTCCCAATTCTTGTTCCCAATAAGAACCAAAGGATCACTTTTTTAGAGCTGGTTTTTCTTTTGTGTATACATACCCCTTTACATCAGGTTTTAAACCACCTATTTACCAAGTCATTATTGAGTTTTATCGCTTCTTTGATGTGTGTTTAGGACCAATTGGTCCTATTATATGGAGGGCTGTGGCATGCCTTAGATATTTAGAAAATATGGCTTCTTTACCCTTCACCTTCTACCATCTGATCCATCTTTACTCTCCCAAATTATTCTGTCATGGGATTTTTACTCTTGTGGCGAGTAGTAACATAGTTCTGGTCAGTCCTGAAGACGACAAAGATCGTGGATGGTATGCTAAATTTGTTGCTGCTCCTACTAGTGGATTAGTAGGTGAAGAGAACATGCCCTTCCCTGAGAAGTGGAACTTTGCACGTAAGTTACCCTTTTATTTCTCTTCTTTTTGTGAAGAATATACGTTCTGGTAACTGTTTTACTTTTCTTTTTCAACAACCATGGGAACCGTTGAGGAGATTCCTGGTTTTCGTGGTTGGGTAGGAAAATTGTTAACAGTTGCTCCAATGGAGGAAAGGTCTTGGAAGTACCTTTCAAACATATTTGGATGGAAAGTGAAAACTCACAGTAACCTTCTCTTTCACTTTCTTCCTTTCCTCTATATTCACTTTGGAACTTATTGACCCCTTTCTTTACTAGGGTTTCCCGTTCGAGGCGTTACTGCTACTTCAATCACTGCTTCAAGGCTCTCCTTATCAAAGGCTCAAGAGATAATATTGAGTTCTTCGTAAAAAAGAAAGGCTGATAGATCACAGAACTCCAAAGACTAAGAAGAGCAAGATGAAGGCTTGTTGGTTCGCAAGCCACGGGCTAGGAGACAAGTTGTTTCTGATGACGAGACTACTCTCCCTCCTAGTTCTATTCCCGTGTCTGAGCCCGAGAATGCCACCTTAGTAAATTCTGATGAAGAGACGCCTGCTGCCACCCATGAATCTATTGAACAACTCTTTTCTCGAGGGTTTGATGAAGAAAGCTTTGGCTTTATTTCTGAGGAAACTCCTCTTGCCTCTTTTCCCGTGTCTGCTCCAATTGAACCCCAGCTGTTTGTACCTGCTGCTGCTGTCACTGCTCCGCACATGGCTATTTTGACATCCTCAATTTCTCCTATTGCCATAACTTCCCATGTTGAAGTTGGTTCCTCTAGTGGCAGTAGGGCGATGAAACAAATTACCATTGAGATTCCTACCGATGGTAATATTTTGAAGAAATAAGGTTAAGGTGACGTATGGTTAAAACCTATGATTGGCCCTGTTGAGAAGTCTAAACTAGAAAGCCACAGCTCTCTAACATGGATTAACAATATTGTGCATTCATCCTTGAAGGTTTAAACCGTGTCTTTTTTTGTTTTTTTTGTGATTTACCCTTCACTAGTATCACATTCTCCTTTTTATTGTGCATATCAATCTCATCGGTACGGAGATGATGAAAAGAATTGTGCACACATAGCTGTTGATGAACGATTACTACACTGAGGCAGGCAATTGGAAAGAGCAGTTCAAGAGTCTTCAGCTTGATATGGAAGTTCTGGAAGAAGAAAAATGTACCTTGGAGAAGCAAGTAAAGGTTATGGTAGTGGAATTGGCAATTGAAAAAGCATCATCAAACCAGGAGGGCAAAGATAAGAATCTCCTTAGGTCTTCGTTTGCTGAGAAACTTTCCCAGGCTTCTGAAGAGATTTGGAGCTTAAAAGACTTGCTGAACCAAAAGGAAACTTACTCTGGGGAGCTTGTTCAAATGCTCACACAAACTCAGGAGGATCTTCGTGTCTCCACAGACAAGGTTAAATTTTTGGAGAAATCTCTTGCCCCTCTGCAGGCTTCTTATGATGCAACCTTGAACGAGAAGGATGAATTAAAAGCTGAGGTTGAGCAGTAGGAAAAAGACTACGAGGCTCTTAAGGATAAAGCAGCCGTTGATGTTAGTTTAGATTTTCTGAATACTCGCCTCGAAACATTAATGGAAGTAGGCCAGGAAGGTTTGACTTAAAATATGAGATTGCAAAAACTAGAGAAACAGTTGAAAAGGCCCGACAGAGTCAAAGTTTTTCTTCACCCGAGGTTGATGTTCCCGAATGTGATGAAATCGTACCTGGTGAAGCTATTGCTCAACCTTCCCCTGCTCAAGCTGCTCTTCCTTATGGTGTTGAAGCCAATCTGCCCCATAGTGAAAGTGAAAAAGTTTGAAATGATCTTTGTTGTTTTTTATTTGGTGGAACAATTGGAGGTTTACCCTCGGTCCCATTTGGGGGTAATGTTTTTGGAAAATCAAACCCCTATTCCGTTTGTTTTTGTATAAATCAAACAGGTTGGAACTAAGTTCATACTTAGTTTTAACCAGGTTATTATAATATCATTTCTTAAGTTTTTGCTCAAATATTGTGATATTTTATTTCGAGTTTATGTTCTACTCTTTTATTGGGCATTAAAAAATTCTTCAGTACTTCGTGTCTTTTTGAAACAAGCACGATTTATAAAAGAGGACCCTTTTATGAACGACACTTAATGAAGAAGACGTCTCAACTTTATAATGGTGTAAATATATGCAAGAATAAATAGGAACACCCACGTTTCTTTGAGTAACTTTTGAGGAAATTTTTGTATCATTCGAACTTTCAAATTACATAATACTTTACATGTATTCAAGTATCATCTATGTAACGACCCGTCCGGTCGTTTCATAGAAATTGTACTGTTGTTCCTCTTCTTCTTGGTTATGCATTTCTTAGTATGTTCATGGTGTGCCGGGGTCGATTGTTTCAGGTTCGGAGTGTTCATTGTGAGAATTGAGACACTTAGTCTCTTTAAGTAGCCTTATAGTTGGAAAAGTCAACTAGGAGTTGAATTATTGGTAAACAATCTCGGAATGCGGATTTTATGGCTCAGATAGCTTCGTTATGTGATTTGGGACTTAGGAGTGTGTTCGGAATGTATTTTTGATGTCCGGTGTAGAATTAGACTTGAATTGGCGAAAGTTAGTTTTTGGTGATTTCCGGTCGGCAGTGGAAAATAGGCTATCAGGGTCAGAATGGAATTCCGGAAGTGGGAGCAGGTTCGCAATGTCATTTTGGATATGTGTGCAAATTTTCAGGTCAATCGGAGGTGTTTTGGATGGTTTTAGCATCGTTGGTGGGATTTAGGAATTTCAAACTTCATAGGCTTGAATTTGATGCGATTTTGGTGTTTGGATGTTATTTTGGGTGTTCCGAGGGTGCGAATAAGTCCGGATGATCATTTATGACGCGTTGGTATTTTTGGTTGGGGCTCGAGGGGCTCGGGATTGATTTCAGATGGTTAACGGGGATTTTTGGACTTGGTTTATGCAGCATCAACTGCTGGTGTCCCTTTTGCTGGTGTGACCGCACCTGCGAATAGGGAACCGCAGGTGCGGGACCGCAGAAGCGGAAAGAGGTTTCGCAGATGCGGATTTAGACGACTCTGTGGAAGGTCGCAGATGCGGACTTGGGGACCGCACCTGCGGAGTCGCAGGTGTAGAATTGGAGCCGCAGGTGCGAGTTTGGTCGGATTAATGAAAATTCGCAGGTGCGGAATATTTGACCGCAGGTGCGGTCCTCAAGTGAGAGAAGAAGGACCGCATGTGCGAAAAGCCTGGCAGAAAGTATATAAAGTGGACTTAGCGAATTTTGGTCTTCTTTTCACCATTGTTCATACGGGGTTCAAGCTTTTGGAGGGTTTTTGAAGAGGAAAACGATAGTTATTCATTGAGGCAAGATTTTTGGACTTTATAACTTGATTATATGTGATTAAGACCTAATTAGTGGTGATAATTTGGGGAAAATCAGTGTAAAAAGGGGTAATTAGGGCCTGAGATTAAGAGACCTTCTAATGGTGATTTGAGGGGTCATTTGGACTCCGATTTTAGTGTTCTTGATATGTATAGAATCGTAAGAGGATTAGGAACATTTTGGTATAAATTTTATCGAGTTCCGAGATGCGGGCCCGGGGGTCGGGTTTGACCACTTTCGGGATTTTTGTGTACTTTTGATAAATTTCGACTGTGTTTCATTTCTTGGCATATTATGATGGTATAAATATGATATTTGGTAGATTTGGAGCACTCGGAGGCCGAATTTAGATGCAAGGGCAATGCGGAGTAGTATTTTAGTTGGTTTTGAGGTAAGTAACGTTTCCAAACTTAGAACTGAGGGTTCGAAACCCCAAATTACCTGATGTAAGATGTTAACTATGGTGACGCACATGCCAAGTGACGGGCGTGCGGGCGTACACCGAATATTGTAGCCTCTCTCATCCCATGGCACTTCCTAATGATTGTTTCGGGATGATACTTGTACTGTGACGGTTGTAATTACTTGGAACATATTAGAAACCATGTCAAGTATAAATGCTAAGGCTTCACGCCCAATATGTTCAGACCTGAGTGGTCAGTTATTGCTGTCTCTATTTGTGACTATTTGCTCCCATGTACTCAGTCCTGTTATAGCATATGTGTCATGCCGCAGTCTCAGTATATGTTAGTTTACATACATGTTATCTGTGGGCCTTGTGAGTGAGACTGGAAAGTATTGAATGAGTGAGGCCGAGAGCCTGATATTGAGACAGTTATGAGATCGGACTGTGCACCGCAACGATCCTCGAATCATGCCTTCGTTGGCTTGATATAGCGCTGGGGCTTATAGGAGCCCCTCTGGAGTCTTTACACCCCCAGTGAGCGCACAAATATTGAGGGATGGATCTTCCCTAGACATGGATCTTGTCTGAAGCTATTAATATATATTGAGGGATGGATCGTCCCTGGACATGGATATTGTCCGAGTGATATGTTCTGGAGATGGATCTTCTCCGTGGGGCTGGACTAGCCTTTTCCTCAGTACTGAGTGACTACTTCACTTGTGTACATGTATAATCCGGGATGGATCTTCCCTGGGCCTGAGAGCCAGTTCTAGTATTGAGTGGGCTTCTGTGTGAGAGTCTGGGATACTGTGTACATGCCATTTCTGATTTCTTGTAATCATATGTTGGCATGTAGATCGTACATACACACTTGGTGCATTTTGTTTATCATCAACTATATTACTGTCATGCTCAAGTTTATACACTGTTATTTATAAATATCGGAGGTTTAGTCCGTCACTACCTCTCAACCCATAGGTTGGGTTCGTTACTTACTAAGTTGGTATACTCACGTTACCCCCTGCACCTTGTGTGCAGATCCAGGTACATTGGGACCCGGCTCTGGTCATTGAGTAGCTGTCAGAGTTTCCTTCAGAGTTGTCAAGGTAGCAGCTGGCGACCGTGATCTCGTCATCTCTTTCTTACTCTACCTGTTGTTATTTATTTTTGAGACTATGTTGTCCATTACTCTCTTTCTTTACTTTATGTTATAGCAGCTCATGACTGAGTGACAATGGATCCGAGGTTGTAGAATTTAGATTGTGGTTTTTCAGATATTGTTTCAAACTCCAGAATTATTATTATTATTATTATCCGCAGACTTGTTAAAAATGATATTTTTCTGGTAGTTGAATTTAACTTAGATAAATGGTTGGCTTGCCTGGTTCCACGACAGGCGCCATCACGACTCCGAAATTGGGTCGTGACAATCTATGACTCTTTCGTAACTGTTTCCTTTACAACAGATTTGTAAAAAGTTCAAGGGTATATCTTGCAACCCATGACTAAATTTTCCTTTAACCTAAGAATTCTTAAGATTTTGAAGTTTACATCCACGAGTGTATTCTTCATAGGTTTTTGAATCAGGGTTGCATTTTTGGCTCTTTAACTTCGCTCTTAACTTTTGATTTGTTGGGGTAGGCCTTAGGATTTGACTTGAATTCTGACTTTTCCTAGTCTTCTTTGCCTTCCATATGTATATAGTCCCCCAAGTGTTTGAGCTTTGAAGTATGAAGTCTCGAGCACTTGATTATTCCTTCCGTGTGGTCCATTTCCTGAAAAGGAAAAACATACGGGACTCGGAGGTATATATAATTTAGATGATGACTGCTTAACCCTTTATATTTTCATCAGAAAGGTTGCAACCCTAGACCGGGAATAATGTTTCTTCCGCATGTCTTTCAGGTCTAATATCATCATTTGGTGTGTGCTGGCTTTTTGCCTATCATCTCAAATGGTTAGTATAATGTTAACTGTACAAAATAAAAATAGTAAATGAACGATACCTGACCATGGATAATTCTTTTGCCTAGAAATAGTATTTCTTTAAGTGAAAAACATCCCAACTCGAAGGTAAAACTTTCCCATCCATGGTTTCTAACTCGTAGGCACCTTTCCCTACTACACCTCGAACTTTATAGGGTCCTTCCTAATTTGGATTTAACTTTCCTGCTCCTGTTGTTTTTGTTGATTGAAAAACCTTTTTAAGAACGAAGTCCTCAATTTTGAAGTACATGAGGTGTGCCTTTCTGTTGTAGTATCGTTCTATGATTTGTTTTTGTGCCGCCATCCGTATTAAAGTTGCCTCTTCTTTGTTCGAGTAAGTCCAAATTTGTTCTTAACTCATCATCATTTGATTCTTCTGTTGCCAATGTGAATCTTATGCTGGGTTCCCCAATTTAAAACTGGGATTAAGGCCTCTTAATCGTAAACTAGCGAAAAAGGAGTTTCTCCCGTGGCAGTTTTTGCTGTAGTTCTATAAGCCCATAATACCCTTGGTAATTCTTCAGGCCAATTCCCTTTTGATTTTTCTAACCTTTTCTTCAAATTTTTTATGATAATCTTATTTATTGACTCAACTTGACCATTTGCCACGGGATGATAAGGAAATGATGTTATTCGTTTGATTTTCCAACTTTGAAAGAATTATGTGATTTTCGAGCCTATTAATTATGGGCCATTATCACATACGATTTCCTTTGGAACTCCAAACCGGCATATAATGTTTCTCCAAATGAAATCTTTTACCTCATTTTCTCGTACCTATTTGAAAGCTCCTGCCTCTACCCATTTTGAAAAATAATCGGTCAACACTAATAAAAACCGTACCTTCCCTTTTGCTTGTGGTAAAGGTCCTACTATATCCATTCCCCATTTCATAAAGAGCCATGGGGAAATAATCATATGTAGTAACTCTGCAGGCCAATGCATATTGTTAGCATAACGTTGACATTTATCGCATTTGGCTATAAATTTTTCCGCATCTTCTTCCATTTAGGCCAGTAGTATCCTGCTCTGATTAGTGTTTTAACTAAAGATCTTCCACCTGCGTGATTTCCGCAATGTTCTTCATGTGTTTCTCTCATCATATACTCTGTTTGATTGTGTCCGAGACACCTTGCTAAAGGACCGCCAAACATTTTTCGATATAAATTGTCTCAGATTAGACAGTAACGAGCATCTTTTCATCGAAGTGCTTGGGATTCTTTCTTGTCTTCAGGTACGATCCCATACTGCAAAAAATTAACAATCTCGTTTCTCCAATCCAAGGTTAAATTATTAAATCTTACCTCATGCTTATCTTGGTCAAGTGCTGAATGAAATAAATGTATTACAATAGCACTTTTTTCACTCATTACTTCTGCTACTGAATCAACGTCAGCTAACACATCTGCTTTTGCGTTTTGTTCCTCGGGTATTTGCACAATTTTCCATGATTGGAACTGCTTGACCAGTTCTCGTGCCTTTTCCAAGTATTGTTGTATTCGTGCCTCTCAAGCAGTGTAAGTCCCCTACATCTGATTGACTACCAGCTAAGAGTTATTTTTAATCATGATTTGCTCTATGGAGGGTTCTCGTGCTAGTTCCAGACCTGCAATTACAACTTCATACACCGCTTCATTGTTAGTAATAGGGTAACATTTAATTGCTTGCCTTATACTTTTACCTGAAGGTGGCATTAGGACAATTCCCAAACTAGCTCCTTTAACATTTGAAGAACCGTCAGTAAATAAAGTCCATGTTCCTGGATTAGCTCCAATAAAAATATGTAATTCCTGTCGCGCCCCCTTTTTCGTCTCGTGGAGTCCGGGTTTCGACATACTTTAGGACAACTCATTTCCTTTTGGGAAAGGGGTGTGGAAATTGAAGAGTCGCCACCTAACGGATTTAAGGTGCGTTAGGGCACCTAATGCAAATAACTCATGAAAACCGGTTTACATTACCAGAGATTGGGTAAGGGCTTGAAATTACCTTGAGGGGAAGGTGTTAGGCACCCCTCAAGGTCCACAATGGTGGGTCCCGGCCAAACTCATTTTGTGAATTAGTCATTAAGCAAGTAAAGCAGTTTAAACACATAGGGATTATTAAAACAAGAATAAAGGAGGTCCTAGGTTTATTAGCCTATAGGATCACTTCTATGAAATACCCGGTAAGCTTTCCTCAATTAGAGGTGTTACGCGTGGCATTAGCGCACATGTCATAATATCCTTTACTACCCAATTACTCTCCCCTTTAGTGGTTATATAAGTGATTCTAGTTAAACGTACTCTATGCGTGCATTACCCGTCCCTTACTTATGGCCCTGGAGGTGTTTAAGACCTCTAATTAAGGCAGTTCTAGACTCTCCTATAGTGCTTAAAAAAGAGAAAATCTAAGCAACAATCAAAACAAGTAGGGCTGTCAGGTAAAGGAACAATTAAGGGGGCTCACATTTACCTCCACAAATAAGCAAGCAATTGCACGTCTCAAACATCAGCATTTTAAACACTTTAAAAACTCCTATTGCAGGATATCTAGGTGAACATGAAAACAGAACTTATGCAACATTTTGTTGAAGCAAAGCAGTGGAGACCTAATCAGTTTGCCTACTTATTTTAGGGCTTGCTGAATCTGGGCAGTTCACAAGTAATTAAACAAAGCACAATTTTATCATTTTGCAAGATTTTAATGATTGTACAAGCTTGCCTAGGCGTGGATCTGAGATGTCCTATAAGAAGGATATCTTATTGTCAATCAGAGTCAACTAGTAAATGATTTTAAACAGGTAGTTTGGGTTCATTATGTAACGACCCGACCGGTCGTTTTGCGTATTAGGACCCCGTTCCCCTAAATGAGACTTTCCATAGTGGCTTCTTGTGATTTATGACTTGCAGGGATGGGTGGTTCAGGATTTGGAAGTGTTTAGAGTGCTATAGGAACACTTGGTTCCTTAAGGGTGACCTTTTTGGCCAAGTTTGACTTCGGTCAACATTTTGAGCAAACGACCTTGGAATTTAGTTCCGATAGTTCCATTAGTTTCGTATGATGATTTCGGACTTGGGCGTATGTTCGGAACGGGTTTTCGATGACCCGGGAGCATTTTGGCGCCCAATATAGAAATAAGAATTTCCTTAAGTTTGAAATTTGGTTTGGAACACAATTTTATGTTATCGAGATCCGAACGGAATTCTGAGACTGGTAATAGTTCCGTTATGCCATTTATGACTTGCTTGCAAATTTTGGTGTCATTCCGAGTAGTATAGGTCGATCCAGCGGATGGTTATAGAAATCAAGAATTTGAAGTTCTTAAGTTATGATTCTAGGGGTTTTGGGGTGTGATTTTGAGTTTTAGCGTTGTTTTGAGTGTTCCGAAGGATCGAGCGAGTCTGTATTATGATTTGGGACTTGTTGGTATATTTGGACGGGGGCTCGGGTGGGCCCAGGTGCCTCTTGGGCACAAATTGGGTCTAAACACCAGCTGATGCAACTGCTGGTGCACCTGATCTGGTGTGACCGCAAGTGCGGTTGCCAGTCGCAGGTGCGGCCCCAGGTGAGGCTCTCCTTTCTCACAGGTGCGGACAAAGGTCCGCAGGTGCGGTCATCCCTCTGCAGGTGCGACCCCATCCCCACTCGTCCAGCTTCGCAGGTGCGGTCCTTGAGCCGCAAGTGCGGAATCACTGTAGTCCAGGCAGTGTGTTTTCATTTAAAACTCGGGATTTTACCCATTTCTTTCATTCTTCACCCCCATTAAAGACTTGGGAGCTTGGGGAAAGAGGTTCCACGACCTAGCTGCTGATAAGGTAAGTTAATTCCACTATAGTACTAGTTTAATACATGAATTACTAATTGAACCAACCACTAAATCATTGAAAAATCAAGAATTGGGTAGTAACTTAGGGTTTTTGAGGAAAATGGTGAATTACTCATTTATTTCCATGAATTCAAGTAAAAATCGTATATTAACGATCCTTAGGCTACGGGTGAGTGATTCCTTCGAGAATTTTCAGAAATTGAATGTGCAGGACGGGGGTTGAATTTTAGGAATTCTTCAAGAATGTTGAACTTATTGAACAAATAGGATAATTTCCCTATTTTGAGCCTGAATTGAAATAATTGTACAATATTTGGCTAGTTGCGAGTCCTCGGGTGTAGAGTTCGGAGTTTCGGGTGCATCCTTGGTCCGAGAGGTAGAATCAACACGAGGTGAGTCTCCTTTCTAACCTTGTAAGAGGGAATTGTCCCCATAGGTGTTTTATATGTGTTGTGTAATGTGTTTTGGGGGCTACGTGCGTACAAAGTGACGAGAGTCCGGGCAGGCCCAGTAGAGTCTTGTGGATCGGTACGGAGATGTCTGTACTTATCTTCAGGAGGCTATAGGGTGTTAGGAAACCTCTCTTTATTCATATTCTATCGTGCAATCGATGATGTACTTAAACTCATTCTTCTATTCTCTCACAGATGGTGAGGACGCGCGCATCCGATGTTCCTAATCCAGGAGGTGCCGCTACCCCCGCTGCCCGAGGTCGTGGTAGAGGCAGGGGGAGGGCACCGGCCTGAGGTAGGGGACGAGGGAATCCCAGAGCTACCCCAGTTGCACCACCAGGGGACTCTATCATAGAGGAGCATGACGAGGTGCCTCCAGTAGCTCCTGTTCCAGTGGACTTCATGACGGCGCCAGGCTTCCAGGAGGTCATGGGCCGTATGATGAGATTCATGGACACCATATCCTAGGCTGGTTTATTTCCAGCAGATCCTGTCACTTCTCAGGCAGGAGGGGGAGTCCAGACCCCTACCGCCCAGGCCACTGGTCAGACAGCAGCAATACATCATACCCCCAGTACATTGCCCGTGGGTGGGGTCCAGCCTGTAGCAGCAACACCTGAGCCTAGACCAGCTTTGGATGGCGATCATCAGAAGATGTTGGACAGATGGACCCAATTTCTCCCTCCAATCTTCAGGGATGAGCGGGGCGAGGATGCCCAGGACTTCATTCATCGGTGCAGGGACAGACTGCACAACATGAGGATCCTAGCGTCCCATGGAGTGGACTTCACCACATTTCAGTTAGAGGGCAGATATCGCAGGTGGTGGCAGTCCTATATACTCAGCAGGCCAGCAGATTCTCCTCCTGTCACTTGGGAGCAGTTCACACAGATATTCTTGGATAGATATATTCCACCCTCTGATAGGGAAGAGCTGCGGCGTCAGTTTGAGCAGCTAGAGCAGGGGTAGATGTCAGTAACAGATTATGAGGCCAGATTTTTAGAGCTGTCACGCCATGCACTGATGATACTACCTACAGATGCTGAGAGAGTGAGAAGATTCGTGGCTGGGTTGCATCTAGGTATTAAAGCCACCATGGCTCGAGAGGTGGAGATGGGTACTCCTTATCAACTCATGGTAGAGATTGCTCGCAGGATCGAGGGTTATCGGTCGAGGAGCAGAGAGCAGGGTCAGCAAGACAAGAGGGCTAGGTTCTCCAGAGATTTCAGGGATTCCCCAGTTAGGAGAAGAGGTCAATTTGGGGGTGTTCATCCCAGTAGGCCTTCATATTCAGCACCTCCACAACCTCCTCGAGGTGTTTCAATGAGGCCTCAGTTCAGCGCCATGCCAGAGCGCTCCAACCGTCCTCCAGCTATCCAGAGTTCACCCAGTGGTTACTCCAGTTGCCCGAGGTCCTCCAGTTCTTATTTCAATGCTATGCCATAGGGTTCACATCGCTTTCCAGCCATTCAGGATTCTCCTTCTTCGGGACAACATGATATTCCACCGGTGAGATATTACGAGTGCGGGGATTTAGGCCATGTGAGGAGGGCTTGTCCCAGGTTTCGGGTCAAGATAATGCAGCAGGGTTATCAGCCTATGAGTTCAGCACCAACAGTCCGGCCACCTAGAGGTGGAGGAGAGGTCGGCAGGGGTCGTCCTAGAGGGGGAGGCCAGTCAGGAGGGGGTCAGTTAGCTCATGCTCACTCTGGGGGAGCTCAGTCTTCAGGTGCTCCAGCTAGATTTTATGCTATTCCGGCCAGATCAAATGCAGTGGCCTCAAACACCGTGATCACAAGTATTATCTCAGTATGTGGTAGAGAGGCTTCAGTATTATTTGATCCAGGATCCACTTATTCGTATGTTTCGACCCTATTTGCTCATTTTCTGAATGTTCCTTGTGAGTATTTGGGGTCTCCTATATATGTGTCCACCCCTGTGGGCGATTCTATGGTCGTAGACCGGGTCCATCGGTCTTGTGTGATTACCTTCTATGGGTTTGAGACTAGAGAGAACCTTTTATTGCTCGACATGGTTTATTTCGAGGTTATTCTAGGCATGGATTGGCTATCTCCTCATCATGCCGTACTGGATTGCCATGCCAATACAGTTACTTTAGCCATGCCTGGGTTGCCTAGGCTGGAGTGGAGGGGTTCCTCAGTTAGTGCATCCAACAGGGTCATTTCCTTCATGAAGGCTCGGCGTATGGTCGAGAAGGGTTGTTTGGCTTACCTTGCTTATGTGCGGGACACCACCGCCGAGTCCCCGACTATTGATTCAGTTCCAGTGGTTTGAGAGTTTGCCGATGTATTTCCTTCAGACCTTCTAGGCATGCCTCCAGATCGAGACATTGGTTTCTGCATTGATTTAGCTCCAGATACTCAGCCTATTTCCATTCCCCCGTACCGTATGGCTCTGAGAAGTTGAAGGAGCAGCTTGAGGAGTTGTTGGCTAAGGGGTTCATCCGGCCGAGTGTATCGTCGTGGGGTGCTCCAGTCCTATTCGTGAAGAAGAAGTATGGGTCTATGCGGATGTGTATTGATTACCGCCAGTTTAATAAGGTGACCATTAAGAACAAGTATCCTCTGCCGCACATCGATGATTTGTTTGACCAATTGCAGGGTGCTCGCGTGTTTTCTAAGATTGATTTGAGGTCGGGTTACCATCAGTTGAAGATTCGGGCTTCAGACGTTCCGAAGACTGCTTTTTGCACCAGATATGGTCATTATGAGTTCCTGGTGATGTCCTTTATCTTGACTAATGCTCCAACAACATTCATGGATTTGATGAATAGGGTGTTCAGGCCGTATATTCATTCCTTCGTCATTGTCTTCATTGATGACATCTTGATCTATTCGAGGAGCCTGGGTGAGCATGGGCAGCATTTGAGAGTTGTGCTCCAGACCTTGCGGGAACAGAAGCTATATGCTAAGTTCTCCAAGTGTGAGTTCTTGTTAGATTCTGTGGCATTCTTGGGGCATGTGGTATCCGGAGAGGGTATCAAGGTTGATCCTCAAAAGATTGAGGCAGTTCAGAGTTGGTCGCGTCCTACTTTAGCTACAGAGATCAGGAGCGTTTTGGGCCTTGTAGGCTATTATCCCCGATTCATGGAGGGGTTCTCTTCTATTGCAGCTCCATTGACCAGACTGACTCAGAAGAATGTCCCATTTCAGTGGTCCGTCGAGTGTGAGGCAAGCTTTCAGAAGCTCAAGTCAGCATTGACCTCAACACCAGTTCTGACATTGCCTTTTGGTTCTGGGATGTATACTGTGTATTGTGACGCTTCGCGCGTGTTGATGCAGGACGGGAGAGTTATTGCTTATGATTCACGCTAGCTGAAGGTTCATGAAAAGAATTACCCTGTGCATGACTTGGAGTTGGCGGCGATTGTTCATGCTTTGAAGATTTGGAGGCACTATTTGTATGGTGTGTATTGTGAGGTTTATACCGACCACCGTAGTTTGCAGCACTTATTCAAGCAGAGGGATCTTAATTTGAGGCAGCGCAGATGGCTTGAGTTTTTGAAGGACTATGATATCACCATTCTCTATCATCCGGGAAAGGCTAATGTGGTAGCAGACGCCTTGAGCAGAAGGGCAGAGAGTATGGGTAGCTTGGCCTACATTGCAGCTGAGGAGAGACCTCTAGCCTTAGACATTCAGTCCTTGGCTAATCGCCTGGTGAGATTAGACCTTTCGAAGCCTCGTCGAGTTCTTGCATATGTAGTTGCTCAGGCTTCGCTACTGGGAGAGATTAAGGCTCGGCAGTTCGATGATCCGTGCTTAGCAGAGCTTCGGGAGTCAGTGGTCCAGGGTAGGGACAAGGAGGTTACTATGGGCGAGGATGGTGTTTTGAGACTTCAGGGCCGGTTGTGTGTTCCTAAAGTTGATGGCCTAAGGGAGAGGATTCTAGAGGAGGCACACAGTTCTCGGTATTATGTTCATCCAGGTGCGACAAAGATGTATCGTGATTTGAAGCAGCATTACTGGTGGAGGTGGATGAAGAAAGACATTGTGGAGTATGTGGCTAAGTGTTTTAATTGCCAGCAGGTTAAGTACGAGCATCAGAGGCCAGGAGGCCTACTTCAACAGATGCCCATTCCTGAGTGGAAGTGGAGCGCATCACTATGGACTTCGTGGTTGGGTTGCCTCGGACTGTGCGGAAGGTTGACGCGGTTTGGGTCATTGTGGATAGATTGACCAAGTCGGCGCATTTCATTCCTGTGGCTACTACTTACATTTATGAGAGGCTAGCCCAGATCTACATTCGGGAGATAGTAAGGTTACATGGTGTGCCGGTATCCTTTATATCAGATCAAGGTTCTCAGTTCACCTCGCACTTTGGAGAGCATTGCACGGTGAGATGGGCACTCAGATAGATCTCAGCTCAACATTTCACCCTCAGATTGATGGCCAGTCGGAGCGTACAGTTCAGATATTGGAAGATATGCTCAGGGCTTATGTGATTGACTTCGGAGGTCAGTGGGACCAGTTCTTGCCTTTGGCTGAGTTTGCGTACAATAATAGTTATAAGTACAACATCGAGATGGATCAATTTGAGGCTTTGTATGGTCGGCGGAGTCGTTCTCCTATCGGGTGGTTTGAGCCTGGCGAGGCCAAGTTATATGGCACTGATCTGGTGCGAGATGCTTTGGAGAGGGTGAAGTTAATTCAAGAGAGGCTCCGCACAGCTCAGTCCAGACATAAGAGTTACGCGGATCAAAGAGCGTGTGATGTAGCATTTATGGAGGGAGATAAGGTTCTGCTGAAGGTTTCGCCGATGGAGGGAATTATGAGATTCGGGAAGAAGGGTAAGATGAGTCCAAGATTTATAGGTCCTTTTGAGGTTTTGAGGCGAGTCGGAGAGGTTTCTTATGAGCTTGCTTTACCTCCCAGTTTATCAGGAGTTCATCCGGTCTTTCACGTATCCATGCTCCGGAGGTATCGCGCCGACTTCTCTCACATGGTTGATTTCAGCACTATTCAGTTGGATGGGAAGTTGGGGTACGAGGAGGAGCCAATTGCTATTATTGATAGGCAGGACCGCCAGTTGAGATCCAAAAGAGTTTCTGCCGTGAAGGTACAGTGGAGGGGCCAACCAGTTGAGGAGATGACTTGGGAGTCCTAGGAGGAAATGCGGAGCAGATATCCACATCTTTTCAGCACTTCAGGTACGATTCTAGACCCGTTCGAGGATGAACATTTGTATCAGAGGGGGAGAATGTAACGATCCGACCGGTCGTTTTGCATATTAGGACCCCGTTCCCCTAAATGAGACTTTCCATAGAGGCTTCTTGTGATTTATGACTTGCGGGGATGGGTGGTTCAGGATTTGGAAGTGTTTAGAGTGCTACAGGAACACTTGGTTCCTTAAGGGTGGCCTTTTTGGCCAAGTTTGACTTCGGTCAACATTTTGAGCAAACGACCTTGGAATTTAGTTTCGACAGTTCCATTATCTTCGTATGATGATTTCGGACTTGGGCGTATGTTCGGAGCGGGGTTTCGACGACCCGAGAGCATTTCAGTGCCCAATATAGAAATAAGAATTTCCTTAAGTTTGAAATTTGGTTTGGACTGCGATTTTTTTGAGACTGGTAATAGTTCCGTTATGTCATTTATGACTTGCCTGCAAAATTTGGTGTCATTCAGAGTAGTATAGGTCGGTCCGGCAAATGGTTATAGAAATCAAGAACTTGAAGTTCTTAAGTTATGATTCTAGGGGTTTTGGGGTGTGATTTTGAGTTTTAGCGTTGTTTTGAGTGTTCCGAAGGCTTGAGCGAGTCCGTATTATGATTTGGGACTTGTTGGTATTTCTGGACGGGGGCTCGGGTGGGCCCAGGTGCCTCTCGAGCACCAATCAGGTATAAAAACGAGCTGATGCAAGTATTGGTGCACCTGATCTGGTGTGACCGCAGGTGCGGTTGCCAGTCGCAGGTGCGGGACCGCTCCTGCGGTCCCAAGCATCCCAGGTGCGGCCCCAGGTGAGGCCCCCCTTTCTCGCAGGTGCGGACAAAGGTCCGCAGGAGCGGACAAAGGTCCGCAGGAGCAGAACCGTAGGTGCGGTCATCCCTCCGAATGTGCGACCCCAGCCCCACTCGTCCAGCTTCGCAGGTGCGAGCTTTAGCTCACAGGCGCGAGACCGCAGGTGCGGTCCTCGAGCCGCAGGTGCGGAATCACTGTAGGCCAGGCAATGTGTTTTCATTTAAAACTCAGGATTTTACCCATTTCTTTCATTCTTCACCCCTATTAAAGAATTGGGAGCTTGGGGAAAGAGGTTCCACGACCTAGCTGCTGATAAGGTAAGTTAATTCCACTCTAGTACTAGTTTAATACATGAATTACTAATTGAATCAACCACTAAATCATTGAAAAATCAAAAATTGGGTAGTAACTTAGGGTTCTTGAGGAAAATGGTGAATTACTCATTTATTGCCATGAATTCAAGTAAAAATCGTATATTAACGATCCTTAGGCTACGAGTGAGTGATTCCTTCGAGAATGTTCGGAAATTGAATGTGCGGGCCGAGTGTTGAATTTTAGGAATTCTTCAAGAATGTTGAAATTATTGAACAAATAGGATAATTTCCCTAGTTTGAGCCTGAATTGATATAATTGTACAACATTTTGCTAGTTGCGAGTCCTCGGGTGTAGAGTTCGGAGTTTCGGGCGCATCCTTGGTCCGAGAGGTAGAATCAACACGAGGTGAGTCTCCTTTCTAACCTTGTAATAGGGAATTGTCCCCATAGGTGTTTTGTATGTGTTGTGTAATGTTTTTTGGGGGCTACGTGCGTACAAAGTGACGAGAGTTCGTACGTAGCGACTATTATGCCATGTCGGGTAGCTTTATGACTCACAAGCATGCTCTTACGTGACTTATATGTATCTTTAGGCGTACTTTGAGCTGTTTATTATCTTTGAACTAGCATGAAAATGATGGAAAGATTGCCTCTACATTTCTAGTGAGTTAATTCTTGTTACAAACATAGCCTCTATTGAGCTTATTTATAAATTCAGTATACATATACATATACACATGAGTCATCACCTGAGTCGCTGGTATGATTCGCGAGCGGGGGAAGCTTTATGATAATTCGGTAAATGTGTCAGCACCCGAGTCGCAGGTATGATTCGTGAGCGGGGGAAGCTTTATGATAATTCTGTATGAGTGTGTCATCACCTGACTTGCACGTATGATTCGCGAGCAGGGGAAGCTTTACGACTATTCAGTGCTAGGATGTTTCCTTTACAACTCCGGCCGGTTGTCTTATTCCTATGTGCACATGACTATTTGGTACTGTTTCAGTGACATTGACTTGACAGAAAGTTGAGGAAAAGAAAGAGGAAATTTGTTATTTACTTCCAGCATTTACTTGGATTTTCTGTGTTTTATACATACTTGATGTTTACTGCTCCACATGCCTAATGTCTTCATTACATCCTGTTATATTATACTGTTGGACCTTAGTGAGTGTCAAGTCGACCTCTCGTCACTACTTCTTCGAGATTAGACGGGATACTCACTGGGTACATATTTATTTATGTACTCATGCTGCACTTCTGTACTTAACTGTACAGGTTCTGAGGCTGGTGCATCTGGTTATCAGACCGGAGCTAGATATTGACTGTAGCGGACTTGACTTCACGGTGAGCTGCTTCTCCCGGCGATCCTCAGGCAGCACCATGGAGTTTCTTTTTTCTTTTGTTCCCGTCTACTTATTTCAGACAGTGGGATTGTATATTCTGTCTTTTGTATATCCAGTTAGTATGCCCATGATACTCGTGACACTAGTTCCTGGCACACACATAGTGATGGGGTAGATCTTGTCCGTACATACATGTATATTGTGGAACCACGCCTCATTGTGACTGCTTTTGTTTAAAACTGGTTAATTATAATTCGATATTATGATTTTAACTTTATAACTTGGTACATAATGAAGTAATTAATCGAATAAGGAAGAACCCTTAGTGAAATGTAGTAACAGCTTGCCTGCCCCCACCGTTGGGCGCCATCACGACCTGAGTTAGGATTTTGGGTCGTGACACATTATGTACTATATGCATGCTGTCTAGGCACAACCGTTACAGAACTGTTTTTAGATACTTATCTCTATAAACATGGTATCTAGGTGTTGGGACTGCTTTTAACCATATTCTTATAGACATAGTTTCTACCGAAGAAACTGATTCTATACGATTTGGATGTAGTCGCAGTGTTTAGACAAATGCAATAAAAGTCCTAAAGCATGGTTTCTAATGCACATAAGGGAATGAACATGATTATTAGGCAGAATTAATAGCAACCTAATGACAGGATTTCTAAGCAGGCATGAGTATGCAAAATTTTAGAAAGCAGAAGTTTAGAACAAATGATATGATGCACCTATAAACATGTTTTCTAGTGCACAAACAATCCTAAAAGCATGGTCTCTCATATATATATATATATATATATATATATTTAATCACAACAATCCTAGAAGCATGATTTCTAATGCTAGTAAATAGTCATAATAGTCCTAAGAACATGATTTTTACCCGATTTCCCCACAAAGAATATATAAAAGTCCCTCCCTTTTACTAATATCCCCAATATCTGCTTACAAGAATTATTATTACAGACCATTCGATTAATGAATTACAGAATAAATAATACTATACTATAGGGAGCCTGGATAGGCCCAAAATAAACCTGGAGGACCAGGCCTTCAACTAAGTCAAAAGTACCAATATCCCATAGTGTCCAAGAGAGTGTCCTGGTGCGTCAAAGTTCCCAAGGGCCTCAAGAACCCCGGGCAATGCTCACACTGAGACCCCTTTAAGGAGAAATAGGTTTTGTGTAGTGTGGAAGGGCCCGCCCCAGTATGTCAGAGTTCGGAGGAGTCTCATGGACTCATAGGAAGTACACACACTGGAGGGGAAGGATCCTAAGTATTCTAAGAGTAGGAGTGGAAGATAGTGCTCGACAGAATGGAAACCAGTTTTAGGAAAACAGTTCAGAAGTAAAACATTTCAAAAGTGAGAGTAGTTTAGAAGTGAAAACATGTTAGAAGTGTAAAACAACTTAGAAGTGAAAAGGGTTTGGAAGTGAAAACATGTTAGAAGTGTAAAGCATTTTAGAAGTGAAAAGGGTTCATCACACCAAAAACACACATAACAGAGTCACAAAGCCTCCAAGCAAAGGCTCACATTACCCAAATTCAATTTTAGTTTATTAGTTAACCCTAGGTGGACATATGGCATGTTGAGAACAAACAACTTCACAGAGAGGGGAGCAGGGGTTGGGAACACAGAAATCTTGAATCAAGAGCACATAGAAACAGGGTGATAGGAAATCATGCTAGTCAGCAGGAGCATAGAGCAGGCAGGGGTAGATAACAATTTACTAGGACATACTGATTTAAGGTCTAAACAGGAATTACATATGTCTAACAGCCACACTTAATGCTAAAAGTGGTTGCGCTAACTAGAAGCAATAGACAGGAAAACATAGAAGTTTAATGTAGGAGTGGTCATTCTAGAGAGGACAGGGGTTTAGCTACACAGAATTGGTCATACCAATTGAAGTCAATTAGACAGCAAAAATAGTATTCAAAGACACACAAGTAAGAATGCTGTCTTAAGGCAACAAACACGGAAGATTAAACCTTGAACACAGAGTAAACATGTAGTAATAAACATGAAAGATTGGAATTTAAACACAGAAGTAAACATGTTGATTAAAGTGGTAAATAGGAAAGAGTGAAATCTAAACAGGAGTAAACATGCCGATTAAGGTGATAAACATGAGCGATTGAGTTAAACACAATAATAGACATGCTAATTGAAATACAGAAGAGGCATGAATTTCACATAGGTGAAGTAATAGATGAAAGAGCACATAAGTTCTAGCTTCATAATATAATAAATGACATTAAGAACAGAAACATACTGGTTAAAGGAAGCAAGTAAGAGATGAAAGGTATGCATGATTCAATAGTCTAGCCTTAGCTTTCAGCCGGTTAGACAAGCAATAAACACAAGTAGTAGAGAGATGAGAGCAAAGTGTGTGTGTGATTGTGTTTTTGTGAACTATTGTCCGTGTCTTGAAGGATCAAAATGCATATATAACACTTAGGGAGGTAAAAAAAAAGAAGGTAAAAACGATTTAGAGTTCATAAATAAAGTAGGTAAATATAATCACTCAGTTAATTGGGGCTAATCCCAATTAATTTGCACAAACAGAATCCGAAAAAGTCATATTAGCACAAGGAAAATCAATTATCAGCCCTGATTGGGACTTAAATAAGGTAACAAATCATAAATTGACCATAAATTAACTGATCAGTCAGAGTAAGGCAAGTAACCCCAATTAAAAGTCACAAATAAGGAAAGTAAGTAAAAATCCCTAAGAATACTGATTTTAACGGGAAAGATTGTTCAAATCCCTAATAGAAATCAATTAGGTGTAAAATCCAAAGAATACTGGTTTTAACAGGAAAACTGGTTCAAATCTTTAATAGATATCAATCAGTACATTGGGTTGACATAAATAAACAAATAATGGAGAATAATAAAAGAAAAATAAGTGCAACAAACAGAATCATCTAGGGTTTAGGCATATACACGAGAATCAGTCAAGATGCTAAAGAAACAATTAGTTTAAAAACTAAAAATTTAGAAAACCCCTTTTGAAAAATACTTAGGGCGAACCCTAATTTCAGAAGAAAGCAAATGGAATCGAAATAGTTAACCAAAACAGGAGATCTTCAAGGGAAAATACCAGATAATACTCGAACCGTTTCAGATCTACAAAGAACTGAACGAATTCGAGTAGTCGTAAAACTAGGGTTTTCAAAAACAGTAGATATGAAAGAAACTCGGTCAAAAACAATAGATATGAAAGAAACTTGGTCAAAAACTATGGATTCAAACTAAAAATAGGAGGAAACCAATACTCACAAACGAGAAAGGCCATAGACAGTCCTATAGACAAGTTTTCGGGAAAGAACCAGGTTGAATCTCCTTGAGATTATTTTAAGAATCCATGTACTCAATAACCAGAGGGTGTAGAAGGCTGGTAAGGGCTGGAGAACACACAGAAACTCCATTGACGGGAGTTTTGGTCGGTGACGGTGATTAGGGTTCTGGGGAGTCGAGAGAGAATGAAGGGGTTAGGGGGAAACGATGACGCGGCCGAAGAAGATTGAAGGGGTTAGGGTTTGGTTGTTGAATTAAAATGGTAAGACGTGATGTAGACCGTTGATCTAAAAGATCAACGATCATGATTGGAGAAGGATTTGGGTCGGTTAAGGTATATGATTGGGCCTGGGGTGAATTGGGCTGGTATTTAAGGGGTTTGTGGGCTGGTATAGAGGGCTAGGTTCGAAATTTAAAGGGATTAAAAAGGGCTATTTGTTAAATACCCAATTAATCAATTAAAATAATTTGTAAAAATAATTAACAACTTATAAAAATGATATTCATGCATAAAAAATGTTTTAAGATAACTACTCAATATTTTAAAAATACAAAAAGCTATTTTCTAGTAAAATAATGTAATAATGCATATATAGGCTATAATTGCAAAGTTATTGCAATTACAATAAAAAATATAAACGTTGCTAATTGTGAAACAATTAGGCTTAGTATAAATATAAATAGTAGAATTAAGCCATAAAATTGTTATAAAATCATTTGTAGTGCAATTAGTAATTGTTTTTACAATAAAATACTGGGATGAATTAATTAAAAATCCTTAAAAAATATAAAAATTATGAAAAAATATTAATTGGTGCTAATGCATAGTTTTGGAGGTATATATGCATTTTGAAAATAATAGGGGAAAAATTGGGTATCAACAACTGCCCCTCTTTACCCGGAAAGGATGAAAGAGTTGTCGGGTAAAGATATGATGGCCAATTTTGACCGAGTAGGGTGATTTGAGAGACTTAGGCCGCACTCTGGTTTCCGAGCTGCCTACATATCCCTGGTTTTACAGGAATCAGGCCATGTGTGGTTTTGGATTCTTCGACGTAATATACCGATGAAGTTACCACAAGGACGGACACAAGATTTTGGGGGTAGGTGCAAATGATGCGGTCAAGTTTGAAGTAGTATGAAGGAACTGGAGCAGGATTGATCCTATTGGGGTAGCGGTTTCTCATCGAATCACCTGCAAGCAAGAGACGTACTACAAGCATGTATCTGTGCACAAATTTAAACGTGATGCAAATTACCTTCAGACCATGAGAATTGTCTTTAGACGGTTGAGGATGACGTCCTTAGAACATTATGTTTTGGGCCATGAATTGTTCAATGAGGGATTTGCAGGCCATGAAAATATGTTCTCAGGCTATGAAAATGGTGCCTCTGAATCATGACGCCTTTGAATAATGATATGCAATATTAAGAGATCCTCAGGCCATGGCATGGTGTCTTCCGGATATGAGGATGATACCTTCAGACTATGATGCCTTCGGACAAGTTGGCGATATTTCAGTCCATGAGATGCAAAGAACATGGTTATAGGAGCAACAAGACAAGGCTTAGTCTTGTATGAAGTTAAGGGCAGAGCTTGGACCGAAAGAAGAGAAAATATATAGTGCAGGGGAGACAATGCTTAGTCTCGCGCGAGGTTCTGGACAAGGCTTAGTCCCATGCAAAGATTGAGATATGGCTTAGTCTCATACAAATAAAAGGCAATGTTTAGCCTTGTGCAAAGATGGAGACAGATCTTAGTCTCATGCAAAAATTCAGGACAGGTCTTAGTCCCATGCAAGTTGAAGGGGGAGCTTAGCCTTATGCAGATAGAGAGGCAGGGCTTAGCCTCATGCGAGATTGAGACAGAGCTTAGTCTCATGAAAATATAAGGCAGTGCTTAGCCTTATGCAGATAGAGAGGCAGGGCTTAGCCTCATGCGAGATTGAGACAGAGCTTAGTCTCATGAAAATATAAGGCAGTGCTTAGCCTTATGCAGATAAAGAGGCAGGGCTTAGCCTCATGAAAGATTTGGGACAGGGCTTAGTCCCATGCAAATTGAAGGCAAAGCTTAGCCTATGTAGATAGAGAATGGCTTAGCCTCATGCGAGATTGAGACATGGCTTAGTCTCATGCAAATATGGAGCCAGGGCTTAGCCTCATGCATGATTGAGATATGGCTTAGTCTCATGCAAATATGGAGGCAGGGTTTAACCTCAAGCAAGATTGAGACATGACTTTGTCTCATGCAGATATGGAGGCAGGGCTTAGCCTCATGATGCAAGATTGAGATAGGTCTTAGTCTCATGCAAATATGGAGGCAGGGCTTAGCCTCATGCAAGATTTGGGACAGGGCTTAGTCCCATGCAAATAGAACAAATAACAGATGATGGCAGAGAATTTCTTAGCTGGAAGTGGATTCAGTATCGTTGTTGTTATGAAGGTTGTGATTTCGAGGTGTGAATATTCCTTGTTCCTGCATTAAAAGAAAAATCATGAGTTCTATAAGAGGGGGGGGGGGGGGTCGGTTCGTGCCTCCGTCGGCTTGCTTGACTTGCTCTGCTTAGTCTGAAGATCCTGTTCAAATTGTTGGGGGTAGCGTTTTCTAAACAGAGTTATTTCAAAAGCAAGCATGCATAGTTTTCAAAGTCATAATAATGTTTTTTTAGAAATTGGTTAGATGAACCAGTGGCTGTGACATGATCCGAGACATCGCGACCTCTCTTGCTGTAGAATTTTGAGGGTCCTCCTCAAATTTCTACCCCAGTTAGCTGTACAAACATTTCTAACTGCTGTACATGCTGTGATCAGCTGAACTTGCTTTGGAATTTTGAGGGTCCTCCTCAAAATTGTTCCCCAGTTTCTGATGGTGGGGAAAATAAAAGTTTTATTGAATCGTGACCGAACCCACATGGCTTCCTACGTATCCCCTCTTAAACGAGAATCAGGTCAAGCGTAGTTCAATTTACATAATATGCGGAAAACATAAATAGTTACACATAATATCGCTTGATCGTATCTGAGTTGATTGGTTTTGGCCAGACTTCCCCGTCCATTTCTGCAAGTATGAGGGATCCTCCTGTCAATACTCTGTGAACCATGTAAGGACCTTGTCAATTGGGAGAGAATTTCCCTTTGGCTTCATCTTGATGGGGGAAGATCTTCTTCAACACTAGCTGTCCCTATGTAAACTGTCTTCACTTGACTCTTTTGTTGAAAGCTCTGGACATCCTGTTTTGATAAAGTTTTCCGTGACATACCGCATTTATCCTTTTTTCGCCTATGAGGGCTAGCTGCTCATAACGACTCTTTATCCATTCTACGTCGCTGAGCTCAGCTTCTTGTATGATCCTCAAGGAAGGAATCTCTACTTCGGGGGGAATAACAACTTCAGTACCATAAACCAGCAAATAGGGTGTTGCCATGGTTGACGTGCAGACTCTGATACGGTATCCCAGCAAGGTGAATGGCAGTTTCTCGTGCCATTGTTTGTGATTTTCTACCATTTTTCTCAGTATTTTCTTGATGTTCTTATTGGCGACTTCTACAACTCCATTCATTTGAGGTCTGTATGTTGTGGAATTCTTGTACTTGATTTTTAAAGTCTCGCACATGGTTTTCATCAGATCACTATTGATATTGGCGGCGTTGTTAGTGATGATGGACTTTGGAACTCAGAACCGACAAACAATCCGGCCGCGAAAAAAATCCGCAACGACTTTCTTAGTCACTACTTTGTAAGATGCTGCTTCGACCCATTTGGTGAAGTAATCGATAGCTACCAAAATAAATCGATTTCCATGTGAGGCGGTGTGCCCGATTGGACCAATGACATCCATTCCCCAAGCGGCGAATGGCCAAGGTGAGCTTGTTGCATTGAGCTCATTTGGCGGTACATTTATCATATCTGCATGCACTTGACATTGGTAGCATTTTTGAATATACTAGATGCAATCTGTCTCCATGGTCATCCAGAAATAGCCGGCCCTAAGTATCTTCTGGGCCAAGACAAAGCCATTCATATGTGGGAAGCAAGTCCCAACATGTATCACCTCGAGCAGTTTAGAAGCTTCCTTTGCGTCGACACACCTCAATAGTCCCAAATCAGAAGTTCTTTTATATAAGGTTCCTCCGCTGTAGAAGAAATTGTTGGACAATCTCCAAAGCGTGCATTTTTGAGTATGGTTTGCATGCTCCGGGATTCTTCTTTTGTCAGATACTCTTTGATGTCGTGGAACCAAGGCTTCCCGTCTGTTTCTTCTTCAACATGAGCACAATATGCCGCCTGACTATGGATCCTTACAAGGATAGGATCAATGAAGTTCTTGTCTGGATGCTGTATCATTGATGACAAAGTGGCCAATGCGTCGGTGATTTCATTCTAAACCTTGGGAACATGTCGAAACTCTATCTTCGTGAACCTCTTCTTCAATTCCTGCACGTAGTGCAGATATGGCAATATCTTGGAATTCTTGGTTTCCCATTCCCCTTGTACCTGGTGCACAAGCAAATCTGAATCCCCGATTACCAGTATCTCCTGAATATTCATGTCAATAGCCATGTTGAGTCCTAGTATGCATGCTTCATACTCCGCCATGTTGTTAGTGCAGGGAAATCTAAGTTTTTCAGATACCAGATAATGTTGGCCAGTTTCTGATACTAAGACAGCTCCAATGCCGACTTCTTTGAAATTTGCCGCCCCGTCAAAGAACATTCTCCAACCGTCGTAGGACTTAGCAATGTCTTCTCCTACGAATAACACCTCCTCATCGGGAAAATGCATTTTTAAGGGTTCGTATTCTCCTCCCACAGGGTTTTTAGCAAGATGGTATGCCAGTGCCTGTCCCTTGAGTGCTTTCTGAGTTACATAAACAATGTCGAACTCGCTCAACAAGATCTGCCAGTTAGACAGCTTGCCGGTGGGCATAGGTTTTTGAAAGATTTACTTCAAAGGATCCATTCTTGATATGAGGTATGTTTTGTAGGCACAGAAGTAATGCCTTAACTTTTGGGATATCCAGGTCAGAGCGCAACAGGTACGTTCCAGCAGAGCGTACCGTGCTTCATACGGAGTAAACTTCTTACTCAAGTAATAGATAGCTTGTTCTTTTCTCCCTGTTTCGTCGTGCTGCCCCAGAACACAGCCAAAAGATCCATTTAGTACTGTAAGGTAGAGTAACATTGGTCTACCTGGCTCTGGCGGGACTAAGACTGGTGGTGTTGATAGGTACTCCTTGATCTTGTCGAAAGCTCTTTGACACTCCTCGATCTAACTAGTTGCAACGTCCTTCTTTAACATTTTGAAATTGGCTCACATATAACTGTGGATTGGGCTATGAATCGATTGATATAGTTTAGTCGTCCTAGAAAAATCATTACATCCTTCTTACTCTTTGCCGATGGTAGCTCTTGGATGGATTTGACTTTTGACGGATCCAATTCTATCCCTCGGCGGCTGACGATGAATCCTAGTAACTTTCCGGCAGGAACCCCGAATGCACACTTTGTGGGGTTTAACTTCAGGTTGTACTTCCGCAATCTGTCTAAGAATTTCCTCAAGTCCGTTATATGATCCGTGGCTTTCTTTGATTTAATGATGACATCATCCACATACACCTAGATCTCTTTATGTATCATGTCATGAAAGATGGTAGTCATTGCCCTCACGTAAGTGGCCCCAGCGTTCTTTAGGCCGAATGGCATCATCTTATAAAAGTAAAACCCCTAGGGTGTAATAAAAGCGATTTTCTCAATGTCCTCCTCGTCTATCCAAATCTGATGATACCCGGAGAAACAATCTACAAAGGACTGAAGTTCATGCTTGGCACAATTTTCGATGAAGATGTGTATGTTTGAAAGTCGGGAATCATCCTTTGGGCTGGCTCTGTTGAGATCCCGATAATCGACACAGACTCTGACCTTCCCATCCTTCTTTGGAACTGGTACGATGTTGGCTAACCAGGTTAGGTATTCAACCACCTTGAGAACCTTGGCCTTGATTTTCTTGGTAATCTCCTCCTTGATTTTGAGAATCATATCATGCTTGAATTTACTGAGTTTCTGCTTCACCGGCGGACATATTGGGTTTGTGGGCAACTTGTGAGCCACAATATATGTACTTAACTCGGTCATATCATTGTATGACCATGCAAAGATGTTCTCATACTCTTTCAAGAACTGTGTGTACTCTTCCTTTTCTAACGGCGGCAAGTGAATGGTGATGTGGGTTTCCTTGACAGTCTCGGAATCTCTCAAGTTGATTATTTCTGTCTCGTCCAGGTTGGACTTAGGCTTGTTCTCAAATTCCTCTACTTCTCTGATGATTTTTTTTTGATAACTGATCATTTTATTTATCAAAAAACTTTTAAATTACAATGCTCGAAACTACTGACCAGTTTCTTGTCCTTGTACTCACTCTATTGACCTCATACACAAAATAGTTATCTCTTGTCCTATACATTACTCTTATAACTATTCTGGTATCTATCACTATAAGCAGCTATTTCAACAAAACAGACACTAAACAAAACAAAAACAAGTAAAGTTACATTGTGACTCAGTATATAACACCTATGGAAATCTATTTAAGTCTTCCATATAATCTCCCCAAGCATTATGCATATGGCTTCTAATGTGAATATATGTAGCAATTTCTCTACACACTTTGTCTGCTGAAGCTCTTCCATATTGAAATCTGATCAGGTTTCGATCTCTCCACAGACTATGTACCACCATGCTGAAGACTATCACTATAATACAGCTGGTTCCTGCTTTATTCTTTGCATGGTTAACAACCCATTGTACTTCTTCTTCCCATGTTTGAACCTGTCGATTAATATTTAACCATACCAGCAACCTCTTCCATATAGCCTTTGTATATGAACATTCAAAAAATAAATGTTCAAAAACCTCATTTGCCTGCCCACAGAAGCTGCAAGTTTGTGTCACTTGTATCCCTATCCTCTGCAATCTATCAACTGTTGGCAATCTTCTCAGGATTGCTAACCACAAATTGAACTTGTTCCTGGGATGCATGCGAGGATGCAGTATCAAACTCTTCCATCTAACCTTCTGACTCTGAGGGATTTGTACCTTATACAATGTCTGAATACAAAATTTCCCATTAGCTTTTTGAAAGTTCTTCAGCCTCTCCTTTACAGTCCCTTGTATGTTTGGTAAGTTCAATACAAAGTCCCTTTGTTCAAGAATCTTCCTTAGTACCCAAGAAGCACTCTTAGGTATCTTCATAACATCTATACTCTTGTTCTTTATGTAGTAGGCATGGACCCATCTTATCCACAAGCAGTCATTTTTCATTGCAATTGCCCACAAATGCTTTGTTACTGCAGCTTTGTTCCACTTGCATAAGTTTATCACATTCAAACCACCAAGTGCTTGTGGTAAACATACTCTGTCCCATGCTACCAATGCCCTCCTTGACATTTCAGCTTGTCCAGTCCACAAATAAGTTCTACATACTGTCTCAATCATCTTAGATATCTTCTTTGGTAATAGGAAAATCTGAGCCCAGTAAGATTGCATCCCAAACACTACTGACTTTATAAGTTGTAACCTTCCAGCATAAGATAACAACTTTGAAGTCCAGCAACTTATTCTAGCAGTAATCTTCTCAACTAAAGGCCAACATTGTTGAATAATTAGCTTCTTAGGAGCCAAAGGTACTCCTAAGTACTTGAATGGTAGGCTCCCTTCAGTGTATCCCAATTCTTGTAAGATCTGCTGCTTCTGCCTTTCATTTATACCTGCTATGTATACTGAACTTTTCTCTGGGCTATCTTGAAGCCCCGAAGCCTTTAAAAACATTAAGAATACTTCCTGTAACAATCTTATAGACTCCAGGTCAGCTCTACAAAACATTAATAGGTCATCTGCAAAACATACATGCATAACACCTATCTTCTTGCATCTAGGATGGAAGTGAAACCTCTTGTTTAATGTCAATTGCTTGAACTCCCTCTGCAAGTATTCCATGGCTATCACAAACAGGTAGGGTGACATGGGATCACCCTGCCTTATCCCCCTCTTCCCTTTGAATGGCTTAGTTAGTCCCCCATTAAGTATCAATGAATATGACACAGTAGTAATACATTCCATTATCCAACATATAAACTTATGTGGAAATCCCAGTTCTATCAGCATTCTTTTCAGAAAACCCCAGTCCAAGGTGTCATATGCTTTCCTCAGATCCACTTTTAAAATGCATCTTGCTGTCATACCTTTCCTAGTATACCCCTTGAACAATTCATGAGTAAATAGTATATTATCTGTTATATTCCTACCTTCAATAAAAACTGACTGAGTATCTCCAATTATATGATTCATAACTGCTTTCAATCTACCAGTTATGATTTTTGTAATAATCTTGTACATAGTTGAGCAGCAAGCTATAGGTCTAAAGTCCTTCACCTGTGTAGGATTAGGAACTTTAGGAATCAATGTGATTGCTGTGGTGTTTATGATTCTTGGCAGTCTTCCTGTATCAAAAAACTTCTTCACATCAGCTATTACATCATGCTTGATCACCTCCCATTGCTGTGTGAAAAATCCAATAGGATAACCATCAACTCCAGGTGCTTTTTCTGCTGGCATACTCTTTATAGCTTCCATGATCTCCTCTGTATTGACTTCTTTAATAAGCTCCAATTGTTGCATTCTTGTAAGGCGTGATCCTTTCTTTATTACCTCTGCATCTGGACAAGGATGCTTGGAATCTGCCTCTCCCATCAGCTTTTGAAAAAACTCCAAGAATTGTTCCTCTATCTCCTTTGGATCAGTAATTTTAACACCTGCATTATCATGAATAGAAACAATATTGTTAGTGTTGGTTCTTAGCTTCCATTGGGCAATGAAGTATTTGGTGTTTTCATCTCCATGTTTGATCCATATTGCTCTTGATTTCTGCCTTAGCACCTATTATTCAACGCTGCTCCATTTTTCTACTTCAGTCAGTATTTCCTTTTCTTGCTCAATCAACTCTTGTCTTAGTGGTTGCATGGACAACTGATGCTGTATCACTTCCAGTTTTTGCTTTGCCTGCTCCAAGTGATACTGATAAGCTGCCATATACTTGTTCAAGTTCTTCAGAGCTTCCTTGAGCCTTCTCTGATGATTTTCTCAGGTATTATATCCTCTTCTTCTGAATCACTATCCTTTTGTTGCGTTACCTCATTACATGTCACAGTTGCCGGTTCATCGGGATAAGAAATAGTAATGCTGTATAGATAAAGATATGAGAGAAAAATGGTAATGGTAAACATTAATTCATTGAAAGTGTCAAACAAATGCGATTTTCAATAATTAAAATAGCGTATTGGAATATTGGAAATATTATTTAAAAAAAAATGAAAAAAGGGAAATCATAATTCAGAAAATAAAATAATGCTGTTCAACCTTGCTACCCCGGGACTCGTCGGGCCTTGGATGGTCTAACAATCCAATTCTTGAGGAATAATCCTCTCTCCACAGCTCTATGGTAGGGCCTTCCTCTTCCTCCTCCTCAAATATTACACAACAGTCCATGTCATCGTCCTCTAAGAACAGGTTCCTCAAGGCGGCTAATGCTTCTTCCTCCTCTGATCCCCATATGATGTCGGTCTGCTGGAAAGTCTGACTCAGGTGCGGTATAGGCTGCTCAAGTGGATAGTACGGGCTCATACCCCCTCCAGTTCATCATGCTTGCTATCTTGCTATCCCACCACTTATCTTTGTCAATCGCGTTGATCCGCTCGATATGATGATAAGTCTTTCCGCCTAGCTTTCTTCTGTTTTCAACCACCGGGTTGGTCTGATGGGTGTAAATAGGGTTGCTCCCGTCTCCGTGGATAATCACTTCTTGGTGGTTCCACTCGAACTTCACTGCCTGATGCAGAGTTGACGCTACATCCCCAGCGACATGTATCCATGGTCGTTCCAACAACATATTGTATGATGAAGATATATCCAGCACATGGAACTCGACATCAAACCAGGTAGGCCCCATCTGTAGATAGAGATTGATCTCTCCAATGGTAGCCCTATGAGACCTGTCAAATGCCTTCACATTCATAGTCCCTTCTTGTATTTCATATAGGCCTTTGCCCAACCTCTTCAGTGTTGTCAGTGGGCAAATATTGAGGCTGGATCCCCCATCGATCAAAACTCTGGCAATGATTGTCCTTACATTGCACGGTAATGTGTAGTGCCCTGTTATGATTCAAACACTCGGGTGGCAGATCATCCTCGTGGAAGGTGATTTTGTGACTTTCCAGCACCTATCCCACCATGTTGGCCATTTCCCCTCCAGTGATGTTGTTAGGTACATATGCCTTACTCAATACCTTTAGCAGAACATTCCTGTGTGCTTTTGAATTCTGTAGCAGCGACAAGATAGATATCTGAGCAGGAGTTTTGTTCAAATGATCGATGACTGAATACTCCCTCGCTTGCACTTTCCTCCAAAGGTCATCCGAGACTATTTCAATAACGGGTAGTCTGTTAGAGGCCTGCTTGCTGGATTCCCCCAAATGCTTCGGTGTGTAGACTCTTCCCATTCTGGTCATTCCCTTCGCAACGTCGGATTCTTCTATTTTGGTCTTTCCTCTCTTCTGCCACATAATCCCATGGTAAAACCTTGGTGTGAAAAGGCGGTGCGGTTCATACTGTCACTATAATTGGTATGGCTACTTCCACCTCGAATGGAAAAGGTGCAACTATAGGGGGTGCTATTTCAACTTTGAATGGAATTGATGCAGTTATCTCAACCTCCACTGGAGGCTGTATTTGTACTATAATAGTATTGAGCATGACTTCGGGGTTCTTGGGATCGTCACCCTCTTTGATAAGTCCAATTGATCCCTCAGGATCCCATTCCTCATCGGTCTCTATCAAATTGATACCTTAACCCTTATGATCTGGTAGGGGGTTGTTGCAAACGTTGGGTGTAGCTTCCTTTGCTTGGATGACCTTATTATCAATCAAGGTCTAGATCTTGTCCTTCAGTGTTTGGCACTCGTCAATGGTGTGCCCTTTCATTCCAGAATGATATGCACATGTCTTATTTGGGTTGACCCATTGGGATGAGTTTTCTATGGCCACCTCAGGGATATGAGTGACGTAACTAGCAAACATCAGCCTTTCGTACAGCTGGTCAATGGGTTCAACAATGGCGGTGTGTTGTTTGGGGTGGTCTACGGTCAAAGTTAGGTCGAGGTCTTGGGTAGTTTGGACGAGTTAGAGGTGACTGAAAGTGAGATGGCTGGGAATTATATGTGTGATAAGCACTGGCTGGTTGGGAATATCTTGGAGGTGATGGTTGATATGTAGGTGGCGGTGTTTGGTATGTAAGTGGGGAGGTTTGATACACAATTGGAGTGTTGGGTCCTTGGGCGACCATGACTGTTCCCGCATCCTTCTTCTTCGATATACCCCCTGACTGCAATGCTTTATTCGTGGCCTGCAGTGCCTCGAAGTTTGTCACCATACCGCTTTTAATACCCTCTTCAATCCTTTCTTTGAGTTTGCTGATATCAGAGAACTTATGGTTTTCAATGACCATCAACCTTTCATAGTACTGCGGATCCTATGCTTTGGCGAAAAACTTGTTCATATGTTCCTCATCCAATGTTGGCCTGACTTTGGCTGCTTCTGACCTCCAACAAGTAGCATACTTGCGGAAGGTCTCAGTGGGATTCTTCTTTAAGTTTTGAATGTAGAAGACATCTGGCGCATTCTCTGTGTTAAACCTGAATCTGTCCATGAAATCAGACGCCATACTCACCCAGTTGGCCCACTTCTTAGGATCCTGGCTGATGTACCAGGATAAAGCGTCTCCTGTAAGACTCCTCATGAAAAGCTTCATTCGGATCCTTTCATCCTTTTCGACCCCTACAAGCTTGTCACAATAAGTCTTCAGATGAACCTTGAGATCACCTGTTCCGTCAAACATTTCGAATTTGGGAGGTTTGTAACCCTACGGCAGTTCTACATCTGGCTGTATGCACAGGTCTTCATAGTTCAGACCTTCTATCCCTTTGCCTACTTCGACGCCCTTAACCTGACTTGTCAACTTCTTTAGTTCTTCAGCCAGGTTCTTAATGAATAGGTCCTTCTCAGCAGATTCCGACGCATAGGATATGGGTTGAGTGGAGTGAGGTAGGGTCTCCACGTATATAAGGTTGTTTTGGTGATCGGGAGTTGGGTATAATGGTGATCATTGGTGGAGTTCTGGGGTTCGGGAATGATTGGTGTAGTATTTTGTGGAGTGTGATAGGTGTTTTGCTGGTACTGTGCAGGGATAGTTTGATTTTGTGGTTGGGTCGTATAATGGTGAGGTGCGGGAGGATTTTGTGGGCGCTTGTTGGGTGTGTTTTGAGGTGGTGCGGGGTTCTAGGTGTTTGCATGGTTGATGTCTAAGACGCTGAGTGTGAAGGATAGGTTTGCTAAATTACGAACATGCTCGAGATCACCTTGGAGTTCTAGTATTCTCTGTTCAAGCCGTGAAACTGCATCATTTGGGGCCTGAGTAACCCGACCATCAGAAGCTTCTACATGTTCAACATGTGTATTGTTTTCTTTTCTGGTTCCGTTCAAATCATCCATCTTTGCTTTTCCTCTGCCTTTTGGTGGACTAGGAGGAGGAGAAGGTGGAAGGCCCCTGGATTTTGTGTGATAAGATGATGATGCCAGTATGCACGAACCAACCTTTGGGAATGGGAATAATAAAAAAGAAAGAAAAATAAAAGGTAATCAAATCAGTAAAAGTTCTGAAAAGAGAATTTGCGGTATTTAAACACATATTGCAGAAATGTAAATTCGCGTCCTAATTTTGGAGCCTCGTTCTGCCTGAGGTAGGCCTAGAGACAAGTTGATTTGGAGAACTTAAATGTCTATAAATGCCTCATTTCATTAATATAAAAATAGACGAATCACTAAGACGACACTAAGATAATAAAGTCACTATTGGCACTTGGCCTTATTACATTTAGAAAAGCGATAAATCTAATCTATTTGGTCCCCGAAGGACCTTCCCCAGACTTGTTCCTCCTAGCTCCATCGATCAAGTTCCCAGTTCGCGCAGACCCAACAACAAGTAGGCTCTGGCTAGATGTCATCCCTGGATTCCTTCAGCATTCTGGCAGTCGTTGATCCTCTTTATTATCTTTCCTTCCATCTCCATCAAACCCTGCTCCAGATATTCTAACCTTCTATTGGAGGTAATAGCCATCTCCTGATGTTCAACCTTGGAGTCATGAATCCTCTTGCGCAATTTGTTGTATTTGACCTGGGTCGCAACATCTTCATATATGACCTTGTTTCCCCGACCGTGCCGGGCAAAAGGGTGCATACCCTGCATGGTACCTGTTTGTCTCAATGGTGTTCTTCTACACAATGATTTTTCAATGCCACATGTGCTGAGCTTGGCATCTGTAAGGGATGTCATCATACTGAAAATCTGCCCGGAAATGACTTATCTTTGCAACTCTCGGTACGACCTGCTTCCTGCCAGCATTGCCTCATAACTCTGATAGGAACATAAGGGTATATACCCTCTAACCCGATCAATACTAAGTGAGGAGCGTCCCTAGACTTGATGATGAACTCTTTAGTAGGGAACCATTCAAACATCCATTGTACTTGATCTTCGATCAAATTGTCAAAGAACTCCACCCATTCCTTAGCACTCTCCGGTTGAGCAAACCTGTGCGGAATATACGTCATCCGTTTAGGATGATGGAAGGCAATATGGTCATTCCACGCCCTTCGTGGAAACTCTTGGCAATATTGACCCTTTTGGAGATTCTCCATTAACTACAATTGTAGTAGCAAATTGCAACCCTCAAAATGTTTGGACCCTTTTTGGAAGTGGTCCAAGGCCCGGTAGATATCATCTATAATCATAGGGACTATGGTGTATGTCTGTCCCTTGATTCCTTCCATTAGAGTCTTGGTGACCATAGCCAGTCTAGTGTGAATTCTTTCCCCTTTCGTTGGGAACACTATCATACCCAAGAAGCAAACAATGAACACGAAAACTCTGAGGTGAATGTGACCCAAACAGGTGATGGAAAACTCATCATGGAACATACAGTAAGATTTGCTATGACCGTATCTCTTGTACAAATAGTCAAAGGGTATATAAGACTTCCTCAAGCATTCAAGATCATTGTTCTTCTTTAGACCCATCATCTTTAAAAATCCTTTACTAGTGTGATTTTCCGGTACCAATAGCCTAGGGCTGTCCTAAGGTAACCCGACAAATACCCCGATTTCTTCTAGGAGCGGGGTCATTTCTATGTACCCAAAATGAAACACGACCCTTTCACTATCCCAGAATAAGGTTGCAGGTTCAATCAACATGTTATTTGGTTGAATGTCTAGCAAGGATGGCAAGTTTCCTAGGAATTTCCTCACATGTTTCTTATCACTCGAGGAGAGATCTTCCCACCATTCCAGTAGTAGTGGCGGTATGTTGCTGACCATGCCAAATCTGGGGACCTCGTGCCTCATGTTCTGCAAAACAAAAAGGTTAGGCTCTTTTCCCCTACCTGATTCAACTATTTATACATTCATGATTAGCATATTGACATTTAGTTCTCCAAAACTAATGCACAAAACGTGGCAGCGTCCGTTGGGATTATGGAAACCCCGAGGGAATTTTGGATAAGGCTTGTCTCAAAGGGTTATTATGCGAATAACATATTAAACCGGTTAGGTTTGACCATGATACATGCACAATTATAATCAGAGTAAATGTTGCTATGTGGTCTAGATTGGTACCCTCAAACGAACAATTTTAGAGGGAAAGGCACGGAACCATCGATTGCACCGCTGATCGACTAGTTTTACCGCAAATAAGCCTTTCCAAATTTAAGGGGTAATATATAGGAAGAACGCAACCACTCATCAAGCGTTGCTATACGATTGATTACGCACGAGTGGAATATGATGTTGAGCATGATTTATGCAGCAGTAAATAGCATGTTGTCATGTATATGCACGTTAGAAAAGCAATAAATACAATATTTATAATTAAAAGGCGTTAAGAAAGAAAACAAAGAGAAAAGTCAGTTTCGTAGTAAGGAAATAAATACTTGAAATTAAACAGTTAAGATCACATAAAGGGAAAGGGAAAGGGTTCACATGTAACAATAGAGTAAAGCATGCTTAGACTAATTCACAAAGCAAATTTGTTATGGTAAAAGCCTAAAATCCTCAGCAGAGTCGCCATGCTGTCGCGACCCCGTTTTCCTCTCGCAGAGTTCGGTTTTCGATATGCTTTGGGACAACTCATTTCCTTTTGGGAAAGGGGTGCGGAAATTGAAGAGTCGCCACCTAACGGATTTAAGGTGCGTTAGGGCACCTAATGCAAATAACTCATGAAAACCGGTTTACATTACCAGAGATTGGGTAAGGGCTTGAAATTACCTTGAGGAGAAGGTGTTAGGAACCCCTCAAGGTCCACAACGGCAGGTCCTGGTCAAACTCATTTTGTGAATTAGTCATTAAGCAAGTTGTTTACCTTGAAAATGGCAATTACAATTAAATTTGATTATGTGGTTCTAAAAATATGAGATTTATTTTAGTGCTAGTAGTTAAGCAATAGATGCTAAGTGTGAGTAAAGGAATAAGGTAAAATGATATGAAAACGAAGATAGGCAAACCAGACTGCCTCAGGTCGGGGGTTCCGAGCTAACCGAGATAGATCCTTGAGGTCGAGGCTCGGGGCTAGTGATGTATGATCGATGGAGCTGTAATAGTTCTATGGACCTCGGAGGAGGCTATTTATGATCAATGATAGACAATAAATGGAAGACAATCATTGAAATACAATAAATGCATGTAATGAATTGGTAAAGAGACAATAGAGGATGTTTGAGTTAGAGAGTAGAGAATATTCTTATTTCTTGTATTGAGTATGTTGTGTGTGCAAAACACGATAAAGGTCCCCTTTATATAGGAGGGGAAATCCCAACATAGTACATAAGCATTTATTACAAAGTCATACAACTGATACAGTTGTTTAATGTCATAGTACAAATTTGTACTCTATTGCAGACTTGACTGCCTTTGCCCACGTGCTGCTTGCTCGTGCCAGTCACCGATATGTATTTCCCCGATGTCGAACAGAGGGGCAATTAGGCTCGGTCCTTGAGTCGTATTTTTTAAGTTTACCCGATTTTAGCCGTATACAGATAGTCCCCACATTTCTTAGAGTGTAAGGATAAGAAAAGGTTTTGATCTTGATTTTCAAGATCTTCTCGTGATGATGTCATGATCGTGACATAATATTTTTGAGGTGGTTGAGACATCTCGTCAGTTCATCTTCCTAGAAACATTGAATTATGCCGCTGGTTCATTTTCCCAAAAACGTTGATTGCTTTGTCGATTTATTTACCCAGAGCATTGATTGCGCCGTCGGTTACCCTATCGTCTCGCTATAAATGGGGGATTGTTTGGGCCAAGACTTACTCATTCTTTATTCAGCAGACTTTGATCCTTGCCCTCCTCTGCATTCTTCTCCAAATTCCTATTTTTTGGTTCAAACCTGTGGCCATAAGGTCATACGGCAACACCTTTGCCAGTTATGCCTTGGACGTTTTTGTTCAAATATCTTCCCCATCAATTGGGGTTATACTAAGTTGTTGTTGTTGTTGTTGGCTCGAAATAATGAGGGAAGGGTGCCAGATGCTTTCTGTATCGGAAGATACGCGGTCTTTAAACTGCTGCTCCTCTCTCTTAACTTCAACCTGGTGTGGCGCCTCATTCTTTCCATCTTTTATAGAGTGAGGTGGCGCTATTTACTAAATTTTTCATCCCACACCGGTACAATGTCTCAAGAAGTGGCTTCACAATAGTAGTGCTGGTGAGATCCATATTCGCCAATTTTTTTACCAGGCCACAATTCTCTTCGCCTGTTAAAAGCTTTTGCTCTTTGATAGGCTGTAGCATTTTCTCCATCCATCATTGTTTCGGAGGGGGTCCTCAAAGACGCTTCTTTAAAGATTGAAATACAGTCCCGAAGGAAGAGGTTCTCGAAAATGTTTCCCTCGAGGATACACCCTCGAAAGTAGATTTGGCCTTTTGCTGCTGTTTTCTGCTTCTTTGTTCCTATGTAAGGGCCCTTGCGGGTTTTGTAATCATCTCCTATTAATACAAGATCTTCTTAAATTTTCCCTCAATTTGTGTCGAATTTTGCTCCATCTTCGTTTGTGAAAAACCCAAATGTATGGCTCTAACGGTTGGTCCGAGTGTTGGACTTGTAACATAATAAACCCTTAGGTTTTTAGTCGACGAATGCGACGGTTCTTAAAGTCTTTAGTTATCCCTTGGGCTAAGCTTGGATCGATCCGATGTGAACTTTGGTTATCGGGACTTCTGGGCCCGAGATGAGCGAGGGCTGGGTCCCAACTCTCGAAATAAATGTAGCCTGTTGATGGCCTTCAAGTGAGAATTTTCCTGAGTTCAGGAAGCCTTTGGATATAATGGTCGAGTGAGCGTTTACTCGAAACCTAAATAAAGGTAGCCGTGGGGCTTTGTGAATAGTCCCGAGTGAGGTCTTGCTCGAACTCGGGTAGCCCTTAGGCTTAATAGTCAAGCGAGCGTTTGCTCAAACTCTAGCTAAAGATAACCATGGGGCTTTGTGAATAATCCCCGAGTGAGGGCTGGCTCGAACTTAGGGGATCCTGCCTTGCTTACTTTCGAATGCGAACCGAGGAGAAGCTTGGAAAAAACCCCTAGGGGAAAAGGTCGTTGAAGCCCTCATAGATAGAACTGGAACTGTAGAGGGCATAGTCTCCGAGGGTGCAGTTGAAGGTGCAGCCCCGGTGATAGACTAAGGCTATATTTATTTTTCTTTTTTCTTTATAAGAGCTTCGAACACAAGTACTGTGGATACACTCCTTTGATCTTTCAATATATGTATATATGAGCAGCCTTTCATCATTTCTTGTTTTGCCTTTATCTTTTATAACAGACTACTGAGCTTGTTTGCCGTTGGTTCGGGATCCGGTCTTCGGAGAAAGTCCTAAGGCGGTATTAGTTAACCGTTTAGAGTTCAGTCATCGAGTCAGAACCAGACTCGAGCTCATCGACCCTTAAGTTCTTCGAATTAGCCTTGAGGCTCTTTAAGCTGGCAGTCAGGCTTTTAAGCGTGAGGTCAGTGCGACCTTTAATCGGCCCGTAGGCTTTTTAATGTTAGCCAGGAGGCTCCTATGCATTTTCCCTTAGGCATTTTATTTAACCATTTCAGGCTCAGTCCTCGAGTCGGGTTACGGCTCGAGCTCATCGACCCTTAGGTTTTTTATAATTAGCCTTGAGGCTTTGTAAGCTGGCGCCAAGGCTCTTACGCGTTGGGTCGATACGACCTTTAGTATGGCTATATTTTCCCTCGCCAAAGATTTATTTAAAATTTTTGTTCTCGTCTGAATCATTGACGGTCTGAAAAGAACCTCGTTTACGAGTCGTTATTTGACGATAAATGAGCACCTCAGAAGGTTTTGCCCTATGGATTAATTGTTTTGAGCCGTTTCATTGTTTGGAACTGACATGCAAATGATGGAAGCTCTTTTGCCGAGGGTAGAATGTTTTAACCGGTTCTTTTCGAAATCTTTTTGGAGGATTTAATTTTGTGGCGATGGTTGGGCGTCCCCGAGTTACGTTAGTTTGGGCGGAGCCTATCGACCAGAGTCATTGTGTTTGGCCGTAGCCTATTGATCGAAGTCATTGTGTTTGGTCGTAGCCTATTGACCAGAGTCGTTGTGTTTGGCCGTAGCCTATAATCCCCGAGTGAGGTATCCTTAGCATCTATATTCAAGGGTATGCCTTTTTAGGAGTCTTACAAGTTCGAATATATATCCTTGGATTTAAAATCAGGATTGTGCCTTTTATAAGGTCATGTGATTTGGACATGCCTTACTTGAGGTCTTACAACTTTGATCATGCCCGTAGGACTTTCAGTTTTGATCATGCCCGTATGACTTACTGTTTTGATGCCGCCACACATAGGGATTTTTGGGATCGAGGTTACCCGCTTGAGATCTTATGGCCTCGAGTATTCGACGTCAGTCACCGACTGTCCGAGAAATTTCTGGCTCTTGAGCCATTTTTTGTGATAAAAAATTCTTTGAAATCACGAGATTTTGTATAAAAGGTGCTCCTTTGATTACTGGGTATAAGTACACATATCTTCACTGTCGAGGGATCTATTATTCTATGTGGACACGATTCATTTGACCGTTTGGCCTGGTACATCATTTTCATATCGAGGCTCTCGTTGACGATTTTCTTTGGTTTTCCCGAGGATGTCCCTCAGTATTCGAGGTTGGTTGGAAAGGAGCCTTGAATACTTACTTGAGATTTCCTTGGGTAGAGTATAGGTGTTGACTCGTTCAAAACCTTGCCGGTAAAACCCTTTTTAGGGATAAAACCCGATCGAAGGAAAAGAGTGCAACGCAAGCTTTAAAACCCAGGGCCTTTTGAAGTTTGAAGGGTGCCACCCTTTCTCCCATCGGGCATATGAAGAGATTTAGTTTGGGATATGTAAACGAATATAAGAGAGTGGTCTTACGTCAACAGTAGTAGCGTTTGAGCATAGATATGTTCCTATTTCTTGGGAGCTGTTCACCTTCCATGGCGACGAGTTTGTATGATCCTTTGCCGATCACTCCGAGGACACGGTACGGTCCTTCCCAGCTTTAGCCTAGCTTCCCCTCTGTGTTGACCCAAGGGGTCATTTTATAAAATTAGACTTCCTTCCATGCTTAATAGCCATAAAAAGACTAAAATTAAATACCTCACTTTGTGTGCGCAGTCCGGGCATGAAACCAGAAAGCTTTTATGTGAAAATATGAGAAATAGTGATTTTTAGGATTTAAATTTGATAAAAGTTGACTTTGGTCGATATTTTGAGTAAACAGACCCGGATCCGTGTTCCGACAATCCCGGGAGATCCGCAGTAAAATATGGGACTCGAGCGTGTGCCCGAAAATGAATTCCGAGGTCCCAAGCCTTAGAAATCAATTTTTGAAAGAAATTGTTTTGCTGAAATGTTTATGAATTAAAGATAAGAAATAATGCTAAAAATCATTGGTATCGGGCCCGTATTTTGGTTCCGGAGCCCGGTACCAAATTATTATGATATTTAAAAGTTAACTATGAAATTTAGTGAAACTTGGAGTTCGTTTGACGTGATTCGGATATCCGGTTGAGAAATTATGAAATATAAGAGTTTTTGTTGAAAATGATGAGTTTTGAGGTTTAATTCATATATTTACATGTTATTTTCATGATTTTATCGCACGAGCAAGTCCGTATGATGTTTTTAGACTTACGTGCTTGATTTGTTTAGAGCCCCGAGGGCTCGGGTGAGTTTCGGATAGGCCACGGGGTGCTTTTCATTTACAAAGAACTGCTGGTTTTTCCTTCTTCTGGTGTACAAGTTTTTGTGCTATGTGATTGCATAGGCAGGATTGCGATCGCATAAAGTAATCTCTAAGGGTCCCAAAAATTGGCTTATGCGAACGCAGCTCCAGGTGTGCGATCGCGAAGCACTGTCCAGGTAAGCTGTGCGATCGCACTAGGTATTACGCGACCGCACTGTGTAAAAACCAGGCATGGGGGAGGGGGAGATCGATACCCTGTGCGAACGCACACCCCCCCGATCGCATTTCCCAAACCCCCCTTACCCTATGCGATTGCATATGTTTACCTGCGATCGCATAGTTGCCCAGCCCAGCTATTACAAATATCTTTTAAAAACGGGCAGAACCCTTTCTTCTCCAAATTTTTGAGGTTCCAGCCCTAAAAACGATTTATCTTCAACAATCTTCATCCCCAATTCATAGGTAATCAATTCCAAACTACGCTCTTTCAATCCTTATTATTTTGCATCACTTTTAAAGCAAAAACAAAGAATTTTCATGGTAAAAAATTGAGGGTTTGGGTAGAATTAGGGAGTTTTGTAAAAAATTGAATTTTTATATCAAATTAAGGTCGGATTTCAAAACTAATAGCATATTTGGGCTCGTGGGTGAATGGGTAAACGTTATTTGGTACGAACCCCGAGTTTAGACGAAGCGAGCCCGGGGTCGGGTTTTCACTTTTTTTGAGAAAACTTAGAAAAAATTATATTTTTTAATAAAGTTAGTTCCTTTAGCATTAGTTAATGATATTAAGTTAATTGTGATTAGATTCGAGAAAGTTAGAGGTGAATTCAAAAGGAAAAGCAATAATTGAGCAGTGAGTGGCCTGCGAAATTGAGGTAAGTTTTTGGTCTAACTTTGGCTTGAGGGAATAGGACTCCCCACTTGTTTGCTATGTGAAATTCATGGGCGTAGTGTATAGGTGTGGTACGCAGTGTACTTCGCTCTTTTGGAGGGCAGTTCAGCGTGAGTTGGGTAACCGAGAAGAGTTGAGTACAACATTTCACCCTCAGACTAACGGGCAGTCCGAGCGTACCATTAAGATATTGGAGGACATGCTCCGCGCTTGTGTTATAGACTTTGGAGGTTCATGGGATCAATTCTTGCCGTTAGCGGAGTTTGCTTATAATAATAGTTATCAGTCGAGCATTCAGATGGCTCCTTATGAGGCATTATATGGTAGACGGTGCAGATCGCCAGTGGGATGGTTCGAGCCAGGAGAGGCTCGGTTTTTGGGGACAGACTTAGTTCAGGAGGCCTTAGATAAGGTCCAGGTTATTCAGGATAGACTTTGTGCAGCTCGGTCTAGGCAAAAGAGTTATGTCGATCGTAAGGTTCGTGATGTAGCATTCATGGTTGGAGAGAGAGTATTGCTTCGTGTGTCGCCCATGAAGGGTGTTATGAGGTTTGGGAAGAAGGCAAGTTGAGCCCTAAGTATATCAGGCCGTTTGAGATTCTTGATAAGGTGGGCTAGCTTATAGACTTGCATTGCCTCTAGGGTTATCCTCAGTTCATCCGGTATTCTATGTGTCTATGCTCCGGAAATATCAGGGTGACCCGTTCCACGTGTTAGATTTCAGCTCTGTCCGGTTGGACAAAGACTTGACTTATGAGGAAGAGCCGGAAGCTATTTTAGACTGGCATGTTCGCCAATTGAGATTTAAGAGTTTTTCTTCTGTTCGAGTGCAGTGGATAGGCCATCCCGTTGAGGCAGCTACTTGGGAGTCCGATTCGGACATGCAGAGTAGATACCCACACTTGTTCGCCACTTCAGGTAATTTTCTATGTCCGTTGGAGGATGAACGTGTGTTTTAGAGGTGGAGATTGTGATGACCCAAGGGGTCATTTTATAAAATTAGACTTCGTTCCATGCTTAATAGCCATAAAAAGTCTAAAATTAGATACCTCGATTTGTGTGTGCAGTCCGGGCGTGAAACCGGAAAGCTTTTATGTGAAAATATGAGAAATAGTGATTTTTAGGATTTAAATTTGATAAAAGTTGACTTTGGTCGACATTTTGAGTAAACGGACCCGGATCCGTATTCCGACGATCTTAGGAAGTCCGCATTAAAATATGGGACTCGAGCATGTGTCCGGAAATGAATTCCGATCCCAAGCCTTAGAAATCAATTTTTGAAAGAAATTGTTTTGCTGAAATGTTTATGAATTAAAGAAAAGAAATAATGCTAAAAATCATTGGTATCGGGCCCGTATTTTGGTTCCGGCGCCCGGTACAACTTTATTATGATATTTAAAGGTTAACTGTGAAATTTGGTGAAAAACGGAGTTCGTTTGACGTGATTCGGACATCCAGTTGAGAAATTATGAACTTTAAGAGTTTTTGTTGAAAATGATTGCCGCGCCCCCTTTTTCCGCACGGGTTAGGTACGAAGAGATCGGGTTTAGGACATTATGGACAACTCCTTAAAGGAAAAGGAAGAGTCACCACCTAACGATTTTAACGATGCGTTAGGGCACCTAGAGTTAATAACTCATAAACTAGTTTGCGTTACCAAAGAACGGGTAAGGGCTTGAAATTATCCCAAGGGGAAGGTGTTAGGATCCCCTCAAGATCCACAACTGTGGGTCCCAACCAAGAATTGTGAATTTGGACGATAAACAAGTAGCAAGTAAAGTTCAGATAAGAGGGGATTTCAAACAAGTACAAGTCTTTATCAAAAGATTTTGAAAACATTATAGGGAAAACATTTGAAAGAAACTATCCTAGGTTTAAAGTAATACGGATCACATCAATGCAATACTCGGTATGTCACTTCCTCAAAGAGGCGGCTACACGCGGTATTAACGCACGGGTCATCATATCCGTATTCTACCCTCCCCACCCCGTAAAGGTTATTTAAAGCGCATGTGCTGGTCACGAATGCTTATTGCGTGCTATTACCCATCCCATCCTATAAGTCCTAGAGGGTAGTTAGGACTACTATTCCTACAAGGCCGGGACTAGGCTGAACCCTTAGGTGTAAAGGATAAAATACTAGCGACATACCAAAACAAGTAGGACAACACATATAAAGGAGCATATAAAGGCAAGTAAAGGCTCACAGATCCCTCCATAAATAAACATGTAAGTAGCACGTCTCAATCACAATTAAAGTCTTAAGATGGGAGCAGGAATTTTAGTAAAACAGTAGGTCGTAGGAATCTGAGTTGGAAGACTTAATGAAGGCAGGAAATTTAATTAAGACTGAGTGACTCCAAAATTAATTTTCAGGAATACAGTGATTTAGGACAGCGTTAGGACTTAAGAGTGCACATCAATTTGGATAGTTCTCAGAAAGTCAGTAATTTAAACATGAGTGCCTTTATTTGAAATCCAATAATCCAAAGTGAGTATAAGGATCCAGTAGTTCGTATGACTTTAATAAATCGTTTTAAAAAATAGTTTAGCAAGTATTCAAAAAATAGAACAACTTGGTATAATGAAGTAACTCTGAAAGTTCGAAAAAACATGACAGAACAAGAGTTTTGAAATCAGCAATGGGAAGTAAAAATTGCACAACTTCAAAACCATTTCGAAACAGAATGGGAGTTTTTTAACAAAGGTAGAGTGGATTTCAGGAAAGCAGAGACATTAAAGCTTGGGAAATTTAAAAGAGGCAGATTAACCCCAACATAGTAGAATATAGTTTATTTAATTTTAATTGCGCATTAGGCCTAAAGTTTGCCTAGGCGTCGTATACATTGCCTAAGGGAACATGCATATTTAGCTCTGATTTTAAGGGACATGAGTGATGATACAAAAAAAAAATGTTTCAAGCCAGTTGACCACATTTTAGTGAGATCATTAGATTAGATACATGTTAACTAGGCGACAGATTCTGATAAATAAGAAATCCTAAGGGGCAGGATATCTAATGCACAAAGTGTCATCCTAAAGACATGGTTTCTATATGTCAGGTTATGAAAATGCATGAGCGATACATTTTGTTACTTGTTTAGAGTTATAACTGGGAACGTGGTGTAAGAAATGTCATGGGTATAATAGACATGCTGGAATAAAGAAACTAAGCATGATTTGCAATGCATGGCATGCATGTCCTAAGCATGATAGTATTGCACACATAGGGAAATAAAGCCTATAGCCATGATTTCTACCCATACTACACTAAACATGCATAGTTCCCACTATATTCACTATCCAGCCCCAATTGTTTGTTTACAAATTATTACAGGCCATATCAAATAAATTATATTAATTATAGAAAAGGAAAACAAGAAGTTATTCTATAAGGAGCCTTCAAACATGCCCAATCTTCCAGCCTCACCTCTTTCGCGTTTCACAGCCTTACATAGCCTGGGTGCGACAAAGCTCCCAAAGACCCTTGTGAGGGCCCTGGCCAATACCAGCACCCAGCAATTGCCCAAGTTGGGATATGTGTAGTGTGGAGTTACCTGCTTCGGTGTGTCAAAGTTCAGAGGGAACTCAAGGCCCCTAAGCAATGCTCACACTGAGGGAGGTGGAACCTAAAGGTCTAAGAATAGTGTGAAGTGCTCAGAGTTGAGTTTGAAAGGGAGTTTTGAAATCACATAGTTTCAGAGATAACAAAGGGTTTTTATGAAAACCAGTTTGAAAAGGGCAGCAGCAAGACAGTCACAACCCAACAGGTATCCAGTCTTCATAACAAAGTTACAGATTTTCACAAAAATGTAATAGGGAGATACAAATCTGAGAATACCCATTATTATATGTGCATTAGAAGCCATGCAGAAAGTACATAAAGAGATGCTAGATATGCAGACAGAATAGGGAAAGTAACCACATAGTCAAAGAGTCACATAGGCCATAATGAATCACATAGAGGAAAAACAGGAGTCATGTTAGACTAGAAGAAGAAGAGAGATCATAGAAAGAGAGTGGACATGCTAATTACATGGTAGGCAATAGAACCATAAGTAAAAGCACAAAATAAACAACAAGAATCATAACAAAAGTTGAAACATATTGTTTAGGATGCTGTAACCTTAAATTAGAACATACCAGTGATAAGAAAGGGAGCAAAGCAGAAGAGAGCAAAGTGATAGCACTATTAGCCTTGGCTTATAGCCGACTAATAATAAGCAAGAGTAGGGAGCAACAAATAGAGCAAAGAGAGATAAAAAGAAAGAGAGCAAGAGAGAGTAGTAAAGAGAGAACTTAGAGTGATGTCGATTGATCCCCCCTGCTTAATGAAAGAGCAGGAATACTTATAGTTGAGAACCGGTGATCAAATAAGGTAAGGATCACAAAATATGGTCATAAGAGCAAGCATAATCAAATTAGTATAAAAAAAAATACTCGGCTCCCTTAAATTATGGGATTCAAACTCGAAAATGGTAAAGAACACATAGCACATAAGGTAAACAGAAAATATTACAAGGCTAAATAAGGAAAGGATCAAAGTAGCATGGTAATTAAGGAACTCATAATCAATCAGTCAGCTATCAAGACAAGCATTCCCTCAAGTCAAGGGATTCAAATTCAAACGGTAACATTAGTGACATATAAGGTAATAACAATCAGTAAATGACTAGTAATGAGGGAATCAAAGTTCATTAAGTATATGGTAGTCAATTAGGTCTAAATTCAGAAGACTTCAATTAAGGAAAATGATTCAGTAAACAGAGTACCTCAACATATAAGGTAAAGGAATCAATTAATTTAAATAGACAAACAGAATTCTAAGGTTTTAAAAGAAATCTTTCAATCAGACTATCGAGTGAGGAAATCAAAATCAGCCAAGACAGAGTTAGGATTCTATATTTCAACACATATATAGAGGAAACAAACAATCATAGCAACAAACATGTAATGACCCAGCCGGTCGTTTTGCGTATTAGGATCCCGTTCCTTTAGATGAAACCTTCCATAGCAGCTATTCGTTCTTTATGACTTGCAGGAGCGGGTGGTTCAGGATTTGGGAATGGTTTGGGTTTTTAGGAACACTTAGTTCCTTAAGGTTGGCCTATTTGGCCAAGTTTGACTTCGGTCAACATTTTGAGCAAACGACCTTGGAATCGAGTTCTGACAGCTCCAGTAGCTCTGTATGATGATTTCGGACTTGGGCGTGTGTTCGGCTCGGGTTTTCGATGACCCGGGAGCATTTCGGTGCCCGAAATGGGAATCAGGATTTCCTTATATTTGAAATTTGGCTTGGAATGTGATTTTATGCTATCGAGGTCCGAACAGAATTCTAGGACCGGAAATAGTTCCGTATAGTCATTTATGACTTGTCTGCAAAATTTTAAGTCATTCCGAGTTGTATAGACCCGTTCGGCGCAATGAAGTGAATTCTAGAAGTCTTAAGTTCTTAAGTTGATTCAATTTGGTTTTGGGGTTGAATTTTTGAGTTTCGTTGTTGTTTTTCATGTTCCGGAAGTTTGAGTGAGTCCGTATCATGAATACAGACTTGTTGGTGTCTTTGAAAGGGGTCCCGAGGGGCTCGGGTGAGTTTCGGACCCCTCAGAGTTAATTCCAAAACACTAGAATTTTTCTGTCTGGTTTTCTTTTGTGCGTTTGTAGGCAATCTACTGCGATCGCACAAGAGGTTGGACATGGAGTGGGAGAATGACCTGTGCGATCGCACAGGGTATTCTTGACTGGGCCCTTTTTGTTCTACGCAATCGCAGCCCTCACCCTCGCGATCGCACAAAGCTGCCCCCCTGCTGCTACTCTCTGCGATCGCCAACCTTCAGCTGCGATCGCACTTTGCTTCTGGAGGGCCTTGGGCAATTTCCTTGTGCGAGCGCACTAGCCCAGCTGTGATCGCATAGTACAAGGAGCTAGGCAGAGTATTTTAATACGGGACCCATCCCATGTTTCCTCCATTTTCATCTTCCTCCTCAAGGTTTTAAGAGCATGTCAAGAGGGTGTTCTACCAATGTCATCAATGTAAGTTAATTCCTTAGTTTCATGATTTTAACATCAATTCCTAATGAAATTCCCTTCTAATTATCCTATATATTCATAGAAATTGATAGAAATTTAGGGATTTTGGGAAGTTATGAATTATCCATTTATGCCATGAATTCTAGCAAGAACTTGCATAATTATGATCCTTAGACTCCGGGTAATAGATTCCTTCAAGAATTTTTGAAATCCGAACGAGTGGGCCCGGGGTTGAAATTTCAAAAACCTTAAAGAATGCTTAATTTTAGGATTTCTTGTTAATTCTCCTTCTTGGAACTGAAATTGAATCAATTATACCATGTTTGCTAGTTGTGAGCCGTCGAGAGTAGATTTCGGAGATTCGGGCGCATCCTTGATCCGAGAGGTGATATCGTCACGAGGTGAGTCTCCTTTCTAACATTGTAAGAGGGAACTGTCCCCATAGGTATTCTATGTGTTGTATGTATTTGTTTTGGGGGGCTACGTGCGTACCACGTGACGAGAGTCCGTACTAAACGACTACATGTGTTATGTACGGGTAGTTTAGGACCACATCATGCCTTGTATTCTGCCTTGAAATGACTTCTATGTTATAAATTCTTGCTTGATATATCATTGTTATCTCTGAGTATTTCATTAAATAAATATATTGAAAGATTCGATAAGTGAAGTAGACCTAATGTTTTGTGTGCGCATGTTGTCTCTTTGACATTTACATCCCGCGAGCGATATGTAAATCTTCCTTCACTCTTAGGGGAGCGGGCCGTACGCCACGGCGGATTTTATAGTGCACTCTTGGTACGGGCCGATCGATCCCCGGCAGTGCACCGAGACTTAATTAAGAATGCACTCTTGGTACGGGCCGGTCGATCCCTGGTAGTGCATGGATGAAGTTGCACTATGATATGATATGATTACATTGTTAGACGAACTCTTGGTACGGGCCGGTCGATCCCCGGCAATGCATAGGCAGGATTACTGTTAAGCATGTACTCTTGGTACGGGCCGGTCGATCCCCGGCAGTGCATAGCTATTCTTCACTATGATATGATTACATTGATAGACGCACTCTTGGTATGTGCTTGTCGATCCTCGGCAGTGCGTAGGCATGATTATTGGTAAGCATGCACTCTTGGTACGGGCCGGTCGATCCCCGGTAGTGCAAACCTATTCTCCCTTATGACTCCAGCATGTTGTCTTATCCTTGTGTGCGCATGACTATTTGGTGTTGTTTCCTAATTTATGATTTAAGGCAGTATTGGGAAGAAGAGAAAGTGGAAATTATCATTTTCTTTCGGTACTTACCTGTTAACCTTGTGTTTACTTCATTGTGGTATATTGCTTACATGTCTACTGTTTTCCTTATATTCTGCTTTATGTTAGCCGTTGGACCTTAGTGAGTATCGAGTCGACCTCTCGTCACTACTTCTTCGAGATTAGACGGGATACTCACTGGGTACATATTTATTTATGCACTCATGCTGCACTTTCTTTTCTTTTCTGTACTTGACTTTATAGGTCTGGAGGCTGGTACGTCTGATTATCAGGCCGGTGCTAGATATTGATAGTGTGGTCATACTTCACGGTGAGCTGATTTCCCGGTGACTTCCTAGCAGCGCCCTGGAGTTTCTTTTGTTATATTCTCTATCTAATTCATTCAGACTGAGACTCTGCATATATTGTAGTCATTGTATATTCAGTAGTTGCCCGTGACACTCGTGACACTAGTTCCTGGCACACACGCAGTTTGCATTTTGGGTTTGGGTTGTGTATCTATATATGTGCTTCGGTTTGGCCCTGTTCCTTCCTATTTTTATGATTTTTATGTCATATCATGCTAGCATTATGTTAATTATCTAAAATTGGTAATTTCCGACATGTTTAGATCAGACGGGCAAGGGGATATCATCTAGTGTTTTCTGTATTGGCTTGCCTAACCCTGTTGTTGGGCGCCATCGTGACCTGAATTAGGATTTGGGTCGTGACAATGTGGTATCAGAGCTTTAGGTTCATGTAGTCTCACGAGTCACGGGCAAACCCAGTAGAGTCTTGCGGATCGGTACGGAGACGTCTGTACTTATCTTCAAGAGGCTATAGGGTGTTAAGAAACTCCTCCTTGTTAAGATCCTATCGTGCAATCTATGATGTACTCAAATTGATCTTTTACTCTTTCACAGATGGTGAGGACGTGTGCTTCTCATGTTCCTGATCTAGGGTAGGCCGCTACCCCCGCCGCTCGAGGTCGTGGTAGGGGCAAGGGTAGGGCTCCTGTTCGAGGTAGGGGACGAGGGCGTCCCTGAGCTGTACCAGTTGCACCGCTTGAGGATCCTATTATCGAGGAGCAGGATGAGTTGCCTCCTGTTGCTCCTACTCCAGTGGATTTTATGACGGCGCCAGGCTTCCAGGAGGTCATGGGACGCATGTTGAGATTTATGGACACTATGTCCCAGGAAGGCGTACTTCCAGCAGACCTTGCTACTTTCCAGGCAGGAGGGGGAGTTCAGAACCCTACCGCTCAGGTCACCGGACAGGCAGCAGCACATCACACTCCGGGTACACCGCCCGTGGGTGGAGTTCAGCCTATCGTAGCACAGCCAGATCCCAAGCCAGTCGCAGAGGGTGACCAGCAGAAGATGCTTGATAGACGGACTCGACTTTTGCCTCCAGTCTTCGGGGGTGAGAGGGGTGAGGATTCCTAGGATTTCATTGATAGGTGCAGGGACAGACTACAGAATATGAGGATACTAGAGTCACATGGGGTGGACTTCACCACATTTCAGCTTGAGGGCAGAGCTCGCCACTGGTGGAAGTCATATGTTCTTAGCAGGCCAGCGGATTCTCCTTCTGTCACTTGGAGTCAGTTCACTTAGCTATTCTTGGACAGATACATTCCACCGTCCGAGAGAGAGGAGCTTCGGGGTCAGTTTGAGAGGTTAGAGCAGGGGCAGATGTGTGTGACGGTATATGAGGCGAGGTTTTCAGAGTTATCTCGCTATGCTCTTATGATATTTCCCACTGATGCCGAGAGGGTGCGGCGATTCGTGGCAGGTTTACATCTGGGTATCAGGACCTCCATGGACAGAGAGGTAGAGATGGGTACCCCACACCAGCTTGTAGTCGAGATAGCTCGACGGATTGAGGGTTACCGTACGAGGAGCAGGGAGCAGGGTCAGCCAGGTCAGCAGGACAAGAGGGCCAGGTTCATATGTGACTTCAGGGGTGCTCCAGCTAGGGGAAAAGGTCAGTTCAGAGGCGGCCAGTACAGTAGGCCTTCATATTCAGCACCTCCATTACCTCCCAAGGATATTTTAGTGAGGCCACAGTTTAGTGCCATGCCAGAGCGCCCTTACCATACACCAGCCATCCAGGGTGCACCCAGCGGTTACTCCAGCCGTCAGAGATCCTCCGGTTCCTATTTCAGTGCCTTGTGAGATAATTCTTACCGCCCTCCAGCTATTCAAGGTTCTTCTTCTTCGGGACAGCAGTCTAAGTCCTCTAGAGGTTGTTTCGAGTGTGGGGCGCTAGACCATATGATCAGGCAGTGTCCAGGTATCGGGGCAAGGCCGTGCAGCAGAGTCACCAGCCTATGATTTCAGCACCAGCAGTTCGAATACCTAGGGGTGGGGGTCAGGTTGGTAGGGGCCGTTCTAGAAGGGGAGGCCAGTCAAGAGGGGGTCATTCGGCTCCAGCTCGCCCTGGGGGAGCTCAGTCTTAAGGTTCTGCAGCCAGATTCTATGCTATTCCAGCCAGATCAGATGCAGTGTCCTCAGACGCCGTGATTACAAGTATTATTTCAGTCTGTGGTAGGGAGGCTTCAATGTTATTTGATCCAGGGTCTATGTATTCATATATCTCAGCATTGTTTGCTCATTTTCTGGATGTTCCTCGTGAGACCTTGGGTTCTCCTTTGTATGTGTCCACTCCTGTGGGCGATTCTCTGGTGGTAGACCGGGTCTACCGATCTTGTGTGATCACTTTCTGTGGACTTGAGACTAGAGCCGACCTGTTATTGCTTGATATGGTTGATTTCGAGGTTATTTTGGGCATGGATTGGCTATCTCCCTATCATGCCGTGTTGGATTGCCATGCTAAGACAGTTACATTAGCCATGCCTGAGTCGCCGAACTTAGAATGGCGGGGTTCTTAAGTTAGTGCATTCAGCCCGGTCATTTCCTATATGAAGGCTCGGCACATAGTTGGGAAGGGTTTCTTAACTTATCTTGCTTTTGTGCGGGACACCACCGCCGAGTCTCCTACCACTGATTCAGTGCCTGTTGTTCGAGAGTTTCCGGATGTGTTCCCTCAGACCTTCCAGGCATGCCTCCAGATCGAGATATAGACTTCTGTATTGATTTGGCTCCAAATACTCAGTCTATTTCCATTCCCCCTTATCGTATGGCTCCTAAGGAACTAAAGGAGTTGAAAGAGCAGCTTAGGAGTTGTTGGGCAAGGGGTTCATCAGGCCGAGTGTGTCGCCGTGGGGTGCTCCAGTCTTATTTGTGAAGAAGAAGGATGGTTCTATGCGGATGTGCATTGACTACCGTCAGCTAAATAAGGTGACCATAAAGAATAAGTATCCTCTGCCGCGCATTGATGATTTGTTTGACCAGTTGCCGGTTGCTCGTGTGTTTTCTATGATTGATCTGAGATCAGGTTATCACCAGTTGATGATTCGAGCTTCTGATGTTCCGAAGATAGCATTTCGCACCAGATATGGCCATTATGAGTTCTTAATGATGTCTTTTGGCTTGACCAATGCCCCAGCAACATTTATGGACTTCATGAATAGGGTGTTCAGGCCGTTTATCGACTCCTTCGCTATTATTTTCATTGATGATATACTGATCTACTCACGGAGCCTTGGTGAGCACGAGCAACATTTGAGAGTTGTGCTTCAGAACTTGCGAGAGCAGAAGCTATATGCTAAGTTCTCCAAGTGCGAGTTCTGATTAGAGTCAGTGGCATTTCTGGGACATGTGGTTTTCGGAGAGGGTATCAAGGTTGATCTGCAAAAGATTGAGGCAGTTCAGAGTTGGCCGCGTCCTACTTCAGCTTCAGAGATCATGAGTTTTCTGGGTTTAGCAGGCTATTACCGTCGATTCGTGGAGGGGTTCTCCTCTATTGCAGCTCCACTGACTAGGTTAACTCAGAAGAATGCCCCGTTTTGATGGTCAGACGATTGTGAGGCGAGCTTTCAGAAGCTCAAGCAGCATTGACATCAGCACCAGTTCTATCATTACCTTCTGTGTCAGGGATGTATACTGTATATTGCGATGCTTCACGCGTCGGGTTGGGATGTGTGTTGATGCAGGATGGCAGGGTTATTCTTATGCTTCACGACAGCTGAAGGTTCATGAGAAGAATTATCATGTACACGACTTAGAGTTGGCGGCGATTGTTCATGCTTTGAAGATTTGGCGGCACTACTTGTATGGTGTATCTTGTGAGGTCTACACTGATCACCGCAGTTTGCAGTACTTGCTTAAGCAGAGGGACCTTAATTTGAGGCAGCGGAGGTGGCTTGAGTTGTTAAAGGACTATGATCTTACTATTTTGTACCACCCGGGCAAGGTGAATGTAGTAGCAGATGCTTTGAGCAGGAGAGCAGCGAGTATGGGTAGTTTGGCCTACATTACAGCTGAGGAGAGACCTTTAGCCTTGGACATTCAGTCCTTGGCCAATCGCTTGGTGAGATTGGACCTTTCAGAGCCTCGTCGAGTTCTAGCTCATGTGGTTGCTCAGTCTTCATTGTTGGGTGAGATTAAGGCTCGGCAGTTTGATGATCCATGTCTGGCAGAGCTTCGGGATACGGTGGTCCAGGGTAGAGCCAAGGAGGTTACCTTAGGCGAGGATGGTGTTCTGAGACTCCAGGGCCGATTGTGTGTTCCTGATGTTGATGGCCTGAGGGAGAGGATTCTAGCGGAGGCACACAGTTCTCGGTATTCTATTCATCCAGGAGCGACAAAGATGTATCGTGATTTGAAGCAGCATTACTGGTGGAGGCGGATGAAGAAGGACATTGTTTAGTATGTGGCCAGGTGTCTTAATTTTCAGCAAGTTAAGTACGAGCACTAGAGGCCAAGAGGCTTGTTTCAGCAGATGCCTATTCCTCAGTGGAAATGAGAGCACATCACCATGGACTTCGTGGTTGGGTTGCCTCGGACTTTGCGGAAGGTTGACGCGGTTTGGGTCATTGTGAATAGATTGACCAAATCGGCGCATTTTATTCCTGTGGCTACTACTTATATGACATAGAGGCTGGCTATGATTTACATTTGAGAGATTGTCCGATTGCATGGCGTGCCGGTGTCTATTATATCAGATCGAGGTCCTCAATTCTCTTCGCACTTCTGGAGAGCTTTTCACAGCGAGATGGGTACTCAGATAGACCTGAGTTCAGCATTTCACCCTCAGACTGATGGCCAGTCAGAGCGTACAGTTCAGATTTTGGAGGATATGCTCAGGGCTTGTGTGATGAATTTTGGAGGTCAGTGGGACCAGTTCCTACCATTGGCGGAGTTTGCATACAATAATAGCTATCAGTCTAGCATCGAGATGGCTCCATTCGAGGCTTTATATGGTCGACAATGTCGTTCTCCGATTGGGTGGTTTGAGCCTGGTGAGGCCAAGCTATATGTCACAGATCTGGTGAGAGATTCTTTGGAGAGGGTGAAGATTATTCAGGAGAGGCTCTGCACAGCACAATCTAGACAGAAGAGTTATGCAGACCAGCGGGCACGTGATATAGCATTCATGGAGGGAGATAAGGTTATGTTGAAGGTTTCTCCGATGAAGGGCGTTATGAGATTTGGGAAGAAGGGCAAGCTGAGCCCCAGGTTTATAGGGCCTTTCGAGGTATTGAGGCGTGTTGGGGAGGTTTCTTATGAGCTTGCTTTACCTCCAGCCTTATCAGGAGTTCATACAGTCTTTCACGTATTCATGCTTCGGAGGTATGACGCCAACTTCTTGCATGTGGTTGATTACAACACCATCCAGTTAGATGAGAAGTTGGGCTACGAGGAGGAGCCAATCGCTATTATTAATAGGCAGGACCACCAGTTGAGGTCCAAGACAGCTTCTGCGGTTAAGGTCCAGTGGAGGGGCCAACCAGCTGAGGAGGCAACTTGGGAGTCCGAGGAGGACATGCGGAGCAGATATCCACAGCTATTCAGTACTCCAGGTACGATTCTAGACCCGTTCGGGGATGAATGTTTGTTTAAGAGGGGGAGAATGTAACGACCCAACCAGTCGTTTTGCGTATTAGGATCCCGTTCCTTTAAATGAAACCTTCCATAGCGGCTATTCGTGCTTTATGACTTGCGGGAGCGGGTGGTTCAGGATTTGGGAATGGTTTGGGTGGTTTAGGAACACTTAGTTCCTTAAGGTTGGCCTACTTGGCCAAGTTTGACTTCGGTCAACATTTTGAGCAAACGACCTCGAGTTCTGACAGCTCCAGTAGCTCCGTATGATGATTTCGGACTTGGGCGTGTGTTCGTCTCGGGTTTTCGATGACCCGGGAGCATTTCGGCGCCCGAAATGGGAATAAGGATTTCCTTATATTTGAAATTTGGCTTGGGACGTGATTTTATGCTATCGAGGTCCGAACGGAATTCCGGGACCGGGATTAGTTCCGTATAGTCATTTATGACTTGTCTGAAAAATTTGAAGTCATTCCGAGTAGTATAGACCCGTTCGACGCAATGAAGTGAATTCTAGAATTCTTAAGTTCTTAAGTTGATTCAATTTGGTTTTGGGGTTGAATTTTGAGTTTTGTTGTTTTTCATGTTCCGGAAGTTCGAACGAGTCTGTATCATAAATACAGACTTGTTGGTGTCTTTGAAAGGGGTCCCGAGGGGCTCGGGTGAGTTTGGGACCCTTCGGAGTTAATTCCAAAACACTAGAATTTTTCTGTATGGTTTTCTTCAGTGCGTTTGCAGGCAATCTACTGCGATCGTACAAGTAGTTGGACCTGGGGTGGGAGAATGACCTGTGCGATCGCACTAGGTATGCTTGACTGGGCCCTTTTTGTTCTCCGCGATCGTAGCCCTCAACCCCGCGATCGCACAAAGCTGCCCCCCCTGCTGCTACTCTCTGCGATCGCTAGCCTTCAGCTGCAATCGCACTTTTCTTCTGGAGGGCCCTGGGCAATTGCCCTGTGCGAGCGCACTGGCCCAGCTGCGATCGCATAGTACAAGCAGCTGGGAAGTGTATTTTAATACGGGACCCAGCCCATGTTTCCTCCATTTTCATCTTCCTCCTTAAGGTTTTGAGAGCATTTCAAGAGGGTGTTCCACCATTGTCATCAAGGTAAGTTAATTCCTTAGTTTTCATGATTTTAACATCAATTCATAATGAAATTCCCTTCTAAATATCCTAAAAATTCATAGAAATTGATAGAAATTTAGGGATTTTGGGAAGTTATGAATTATCCATTTATGCCATGAATTCTAGCAGGAACTTGCATAATTATGATCCTTAGACTCCGGGTAATTGATTCCTTCAAGCATTTTCGAAATCCGAACGTTTGGGCCCGGGGTCGAAATTCTTAAAACCTTCAAGAATGCTTAATTTTAGGATTTCTTGTTAATTCTCCTTCTTGGAACTGAAATTGAATCAATTATACCATGTTTGGCTAGTTGTGAGCCGTCGAGAGTAGATTTCGGAGATTCGGGCGCATCCTTGATCCGAGGGGTGATATCGTCACGAGGTGAGTCTCCTTTCTAACCTTGTAAGAGGGAACCGTACCCATAGGTATTCTATGTGTTGTATGTATTTGTTTTGGGGGGCTACGTGCGTACCACGTGATGAGAGTCTGTACGTAGCGACTACATGTGTTATGTCCGGGTAGTTTAGGACCAGAGCATGCCTTGTATTCTGCCTTGAAATGACTTCTATGTTATAAATTCTTGCTTGATATATCATTGTTATCCCTGAGTATTTCATTGATTAAATATTTGGAAAGATTTGAAAAGTGAAGTAGACCTAATGTTTTGTGTGCGCATGTTGTCGCTTTGCCATTTACATCCCGCAAGCGATATGTAAATCTTCCTTCACTCTTACAGGAGCGGGCCGTACGCCACGGCGGATTTTATAGTGCACTCTTGGTACGGGCCGGTCGATTCCTGGGAGTGCACCAAGACTTAATTAAGAATGCACTCTCTGTACGGGCCGGTCGATCCCCGGTAGTGCATGGACGAAATTGCACTATGATATGATATGATTACATTGTTAGACGCACTCTTGGTACGGGCCGGTCGATCCCCGGCAGTGTATAGGCAGGATTACTGTTAAGCATGCACTCTTGGTACGGGCCGGTCGATCCCCGGCAGTGTATAGGCAGGATTACTGTTAAGCATGCACTCTTGGTACGGGCCGGTCGATCCACGACAGTGCGTAGGCATGATTATTGGTAAGCATGCACTCTTGGTACGGGCCGGTCGATCCACGACAGTGCGTAGGCATGATTATTGGTAAGCATGCACTCTTGGTACGGGCCGGTCGATCCCCGGCAGTGCATAACTATTTTCCCTTATGACTCCAGCATGTTGTCTTATCCTTGTGTGCGCATGACTATTTGGTGTTGTTTCCTGATTTATGATTTTAGGCAGTATTGGGAAGAAGAGAAAGTGGAAATTGTCATTTGCTTTGGGTACTTACCTGGAAACCTTGTGTTTACTTCATTGTGGTATATTGCTTACATGTCTACTGTTTTCCTTATATTCTGCTTTATGTTAATCGTTGGACCTTAGTGAGTATCGAGTCGACCTCTCGTCACTACTTCTTCGAGATTAGACGGGATACTCACTGGGTACATATTTATTTATGTACTCATGCTGCACTTTCTTTTCTTTTCTGTACTTGACTGTACAGGTCCGGAGGCTGGTACGTCTGATTATCAGGCCAGTGCTAGATATTGATAGTGTTGTCATACTTCACGGTGAGCTGCTTTCCCGGCGACATCCTAGCAGCACCCTGGAGTTTCTTTTGTTATATTCTCTGTCTAATTCATTCAGACTGAGACTCTGTATATATTGTAGTCATTATATATTCAGTAGTTTCCCGTGACACTCGTGACACTAGTTCCTGGCACACACGCAGTTTGCATTTTGGGTTTGGGCTATGTATCTATATATGTGCTTCGGTTTGGCCCCGTGCCTTCATATTTTTGTGATTTTAATGTCATATCATGCTAGCATTATGTTAATTGTTTAAAATTGGTAATTTCCGACATGTTTAGATCAGACGGGCAAGGAGATATCATCTAGTGTTTTCTGTATTGGCTTGCCTAATCCCGTTGTTGGGCGCCATCGCGACCTGAATTAGGATTTGGGTCGTGACAGGACAAGTTCATTGTTATTTGACGGAAAGAGATAAGATATGCATAGACCCTGATAAGTAATCACATAGAGGTAACACAAGTAGGCTAAGGTTTTAGTAAAACTTATTCGAAGTATGACAAACACAGAATCATAATAAGAACCAAACAGTCAGGCTAATACGAAGAAACCAGATAGAAAGATCTTAAGAGTTAGGGCTTTAGATATATGCAAGTTTAAAAAGCAACAAAAGTATAGAATCAGTCGAGATATGCAAAGAAAAGGTTTGAGACAAAAGGGAAAAGTCAGTTTAAACGGGTACAGAAGAGCTCAGAGAAACCCTAGTCTTAAAAGGAAGTAAAAACGTTTAAAAGCTGTTGAATCTTGAATATTGAGTTGAGAATAAAGTAAAACCCAGAGAAATAGGTAAGAATCGTTAAAATACCAGAGAGTCAAGAGGTTTTAGGCAAAAATTAGGGTTTCGTAAGAACCCAGAGAGAAATCGGAGAACCTGCCGTGAAACTCAGAGGCTGTGGTGGTTCAGGCATAGTCGTGTCAAAACCCCACCGGAGAAGGCCGGAAAACAACCTCAAGCATGAGCTTCCAGTAGTCGTCTGCCATGGACGAAACCTTAAAGGTTTCAGAGGTGAAGGGACCCGG